>VYZP01004012.1:0-83027 GCA_013400635.1 Hypocryptadius cinnamomeus | reverse complement strand
CGGCCGCGCTCCCGGGCCGGCGTGCGTGTCCCCCGGCGGCCGGCCGCTCTCCCGGATCGGGGCTGGAGCGCATCCGGAGCCGCCGGTGGCGGTGCCGCGCCGCCGGCTTTAAGGAATTCACCGGGGCTCTCCGCTGCCGTGGAAATGTCTGTGCATCCTCCTCCGCCTCCCAGCCCGGTGCCTCACCAGGTACAGCGGCCGCAGGCAGCACAGCCGGCTGCTCCGCGGGCAGGAGTCAACTTCTGGTTGTGTTTGGTTCCTCAGAAACTTTTCGTCCTTGCGCGATTTGGGTCCCCGCAGGGGTCAGTCATCCATCCAGACGTAAAGGACACGTTAAATGTAACAGGACCCTGAACATCAGCACAGGAACAGGAGGTGCAAATGCCTAATCGAAGGCAAGATGCGGCCGCTCGCACGTACAGGTAGTTAGGCTGCACGGCACCGCAAGCACCATCCATCCCGTCACTTTCCCTTGCGGTGGAAGTTCAGAGGTGTAGGAGACTTAACAAGTGATGGAGAGGTGTTCAGAGTGGTGAGGATTTCGCTGTAAAGCCGGTACCGGTTTAGAGTTGTGTGACAAATAATAACAGTACATAAAAACAAAATACCTGGCAATACTCCATCCTGAAAAAACGATGGGAAAAAAAGTAAAAAAGTAAAAAAGTAAACCAACACTGCTTCTGAGAAGTGCCTAATGAGTATAGGAGGGACCAGTTTACCTTTAAGGAAATAGTTATTTACACTATATCTAGAGCTACTAAAAGTAGGCCTTTTAAAGCTGTTACTGGTGGGGTGGAACCTGGAGTCTGCCTGTTTTTTAAAGAAATCAAGTCATGGCCTCTAGGCAAAAGGGTTGTGCCAGCTTACATGGTATCCTATCTCCTGATTGAAAAGGGATTCACCTGGAAAACTAGGTGAAATTCCAGGTATGTGACAGTAAGCCCTCAACTGACTATTTTCACAGACTATTGCATGCAAGATGTCATGATTAACTTCATTTGCACCATTTTTTCAAATACTGGATAAAGGCATACAAGTCAGGAATACACAGGTCCTGTCTCAAAGCCATGAGCTGTGATTCATATCAGTAATAAACCTCTTCTCTTCTGAACTCACGAGTAAAACACGCACAGGTCAGGTGAACTGGGAGTTTGAAATGCCACAACTGCAAAACTGAAAGGTAGCACACATATATTCAGAACGTGAAACTGCAGCTTTAACGTGTGTGTGATGTGGTGGTTTCTGCGGGCTCAATTTTTGCCACTCATGCTCTGTACTGAGTTCTGTGCTGTACTATCCAAGCAGAGTTGCTGAGTGACAGAGGAGCAATATCATAGTTTACCCCACAATATTAGCAACAGACATGAGAGAAAGCACATTCTCGTTGTTCTAAGGTTCTTATTTTACAAAAAAAAAAAAAAAAAAAAGGAAAGCCATTAAAAACAAACTGATAGCAAAGTGTCTTTAACCTTTTAATCTCTGTCCCAATTGTACCTGCCAACCTGCAGGGGCAGAACTGCTGGTAAGTTCAGCAGCTTTAGAGCCAGCTTGCATCTTCAGTATTATTTGCTGTCAGGCATCCAATTAATCAAAAACCTGAGCAGTTTATCCATCTCAGGCTCAGCCCTTGAAACACTATTTACATTGGAAGACTGCTGTCATCTAAGCCTTCATGGCACACTCTTAGAAACTCACAGAGACTGGGCCTGGTTTGCACAGCCATTTATTTACACAAATGGCTGCAGTTGAAGCTGGTGAAAATTCCTGGATGGGTAATCATATTTGGAGGCTAGCAATGCATGTCTCATTGACCTCTGCCTAATATTTCTAGAATAGTCTTGGAGGCATTTTGGACTACCTCAACTTGAAGATTCCCATCCTCAATGTGTTTTTTAACCTTGGAGGTGCTTAAGAGCCTTTCGATGTGGGAAGTTTAGCAAGCAGATATATGGAATAGATGGAATAGAAGAACAAGTGTTTCTCAATTCAGCATCTGAAATCTGCTCTGAAAAGGTGGACATGTAAAACTCATGTTGGAAAAAAAAAATTATTTTAGTCTTTGGAGAAAATATGCAGATAATTTGTTATAACACTTATCCCTATTCTTTTTGTAAGATGGAATGAAGCATGAACCAGTACATACTCTGTTACATGAATACTGAAAATTAAAAAAAAAACCAAACAAAAAACCCAATGATGAAAAAAAGTTATGTAATTACTTAAAAACCCCATTAACTACTAGGGTTTGTAAAATATTAAAAAGTGATATGTCTTTTAACAGTTAAGGAATTAATTATTCTGGGCTATTGGTGGGCAAGAGAAATGAAATAATTCAGTTTTTCAGCCTTCTGTCATTTGAACTTTTATAATGCATTAGAGAGGTAAAACACCACTGTGGTCTAGTACTGAATATGAAGTGTTGAGCAAATGGTTCCTTTTTTCTATTACTTATTACAGTGAAAGAGAAGGTAGAGGTAATTTCTGTCTAATAAACCTCACTTTTTTGAATGACTCTCCCAAAATGGTACTACATGACTTATACGATACAGCTATCCTCTTCCCTCTGCACTTTTTATCATTTGCATTACTGTGGTTTATCCCATCTCCTCTGACCACTCTATGACAAGATAAGTAAAAAGTATTTTTTTTTCCCTAGGACTATTCATATTTTCTGTACTTTCTGGATATTGGGACATGAATGCCCACATGACCGTAAACACACTCAGGTGCAAGAAGACTTTCTCTAGCTTCTATGTAACCCTCACACACCTCTCTGATCCTTCACAATGAGGTTAAATACAATGAACAATAGTAGAAATAAAAACAATAGTTTTGTGAAGATGTTTAGTGTGTTACCAGATTCATTGACCCCACTGGGTGACACAGCAATATTGGTGACAAAAGCCACCTGCTGTGGTCCCAAGAAAAGGACAACTCCGCCCCCACCCACAATTTAAATATCAGAGATGCTGATTAAAGGTATTCAAGGAGAGAAGAAAAACAGGATGTATAGCTTATAGGAAGGCCACAACCTGAGGATGTCTTAAAGCACAGAGACTGAAGCTAACATTAGCGTTAAGAGAGAAGTTAAAGCTTACTAGAAAATCTTTTTTCCCCCATCTTATGAGACATTATCAACATTCTCTGGTTTAGATCATGATCTTTAGAAGTTACTGTAATTTCTTGCAAATTTACACGTCCCTTTCAGCCAAAGCAGCTTGGAGTAAGGCATTTCTCGGACTAACCAGGCACATTGTATATGCTGAGAGGCAGGACTGGGCCCTGACTTTACAACACCTCAGGACTGCTGGGTGAAGGCAGCTGCCAAGCCCCAGCTCCCTCACCCTGATGTGTGGCTGTCCAGCCACAGAGGATGTCAGAGGCATTTGAGGCCCCATGCCCTGCCTGAGCTTGTGCCTGCTCAGCATCTGGAGCCCTCTTGCTGCCATCCTTTTCCTGATGTCCTCACTCGTGCCAAGAGGGAGAACTCGGCTGACATACTAACTCAGGGAAAAGCCTGCTTGGAGGATCAGAGAATACAGCCCTGAGGGCTTTGAGAAATAAGTTTTTATAAAACCTAAGACCAAAAGAAATGTTTGAATTTCCTTTATGTTTCAACAAGTTATTTCTTTAAATGAACAAACATGCCGTTCCTGAGTCTTCTCATGGGTTGAGGTTTTTTTTTTTTGCTTAGAGGGTTTTTTTCCTCCAAGACACAGGTTTCTTTGGGCAAAAACCTCTTAAGAACTAATGCAGAACTGACAAATGTGACCACCATAGAGGTGGGTTGAGGTTTTTTTTGCTTAGAGGGTTTTTTTCCTCCAAGACACAGGTTTCTTTGGGCAAAAACCTCTTAAGAACTAATGCAGAACTGACAAATGTGACCACCATAGAGGCAGGGTAATTATACAAAATAAAATGGGGAAAGTTCAATTAAATATATTTCCTGTAAATTGCTTGGAAAATATGATAAATTTGTGCACTGAAAAACCACACAGAACAGCATAATACATGAGCTGCAAATTCTCTCAGAGCATTTGTCTGAAGACGCAGTATCCTACAGCATTCCCATTTTCCCCATGCAGGGAAATGTGATGCACCACCATGCTCAGCTACCCTGGCCTCTGGAAACTGGGCAATGGGGGAACAAGGCAATGGTGGAACTTGCTCCTGCAACAACCCCACTCACTATATGCAAGGGCAGCTTTGGATGAGCTAGGCCAAAGCTTTAGTCCAAATTTATCTTAACATTGGACTTTACAGAGTGAAAGAAAAGCTGATGTATCCCAGCATGCTTAAGCACTTTCCCTCACATCCCAGCAGGCTGGAGGTGCCCACCGAGCACTGGCAGGGCTGGAATTAAAACCAGTATTTCCCCCAAAATCCCAGTGTAGTTCTCCAGGCACGAAGCCATCCTCTCTGCTGGATGTCTCTTCTCAGCAGACAGTGTGTTAGTGATAACAAAACAGCAAAAGATCATGTGTAAGTCTTTGCTCCCTGTTGGCTCTGAGACATTTCAACAGTGCAAAACAGTCCTTGAGCTGACTCACCTAGCCAGCCAAGACTACCTCCTGGCTAAGGATTCATGTGGAAATATGAAGATAGTGTTTCTGAAACCCACACCACTTTTTTCCCCCCCATAGATCACAGCCTGTAGGACATACTGCAGGACTGCTTGAAGTTTCTGGCTGCTATAATTGCTGGTCCCATCTCCTTCTCTCTTTTCACTGTGGGAGTCTCCTGCAGATGGATGCAATGCAGAGCAGCCCTGCTGCTGGGACTGGACCAGCTTGATGAACTAGTCCCTTTCCCCAGCTCTAATTTTCAGGAGGTAAAAAGTAGCATAAACTATTCACCTAAACTATTGTAACAATAACCAGTGTTTCTAAACCCTTTCAGGAGAAGTTCACCAGCCTAAACCTCTTCTTTTAGGATATACAGTCGTAACTATAGAGAATGACTAAAAGGATAATCAGCTGACATATCTTTCAGCCTTATAGCTAAAACAAACAACAGAGGCGCAGGAGTGTTATTTCAGTTATTTCAGTAACACACATTCTTTAAAGAGGAGTATTAAAAATAGCATTTTTTAAATGAATGAAACTAAGATTCCCTCCTGCATATTTAATTATTTAGCAAATTTTGGAGCAGCACAGCCTACTATTTGAAAACATAGCATGAAAAAACTAGTGGGTAGATGTTTGACATTTACATTCTCAAGCAATTCTGTGATCACTAAAGTAGAGCCTCAGAAACAGGTTGTATAATCCATGTGCAAGTGTGTCAGTGTAGAGATGGAACAGCTAAAAGAACAATAAGCAAAACCACCCACTGCAATACTTTCACTTGTTTTAAAACTCTGCATTGTTGCCCAGAAACTTTTGTTGCCTGGCGATGCAAAAGAAACCCACAGGTGTGCAAAAGTCAGTGTTTAATGCCCAGCTTGTGATTTGGTACTAATATATTTCATTGTTGCTGACCACCCAGCCTCTCACACCTAATTGATTGTTAGCTCAAATGTGATTATTTTCCCTCCTGAAGGCAAGTAGTAAGCCAGCTGTGTGTTTCCTTGTGTCTCATTTGCTAGGGAGAGTGGATTCTGAAACCTTTCACAAACAAAATAAATGCTTATGTTTAAGCATTTATGCTTTAAAAAAATGAATGCTTATGTTAACAGCGATGTCATGTTCAGTTGTTCACATGGAGGAGACAGTGGCAGCTAAAGGAAGGTGGCAATATCCAGTTGAAGCATCACTTGTTATCTTTTGGTATCATAGATTAGAGGTGGGAAACACCTACTATCCATTCTCTGAGGCTGCCACAGTAATTCTCTGCACAGTACACTTTTCAGTACTGTCTTGGTTTAGCTTTAAGTATTCTCAGTTACGGAGGATTCTGTAATCTGGGAGGATTCTCCCAACAGTTTCTGTTGGGAGCTTGGGCTGTGCCATTGCTGATTGTGCTGTTAGGATGTTTCGCTTGTTTTTTCTAGCCTGCATTTTTTATTTTCTTAACTTTGGGCCACAGCTAATTGTAGCTTACCAGGTGCAAATAGAAAAGGTGATGGGGAAGAAGGAAAGCCCCGTTCCAGGGAGATGGTAGTCAGTGCTTTGAGATGCACTCACAAAGCAGCAGAGAGGGCCAGCAAGCAGCAGAGAAGTGAAGAAATAGGAAGTGAGGCAGCAGTCATGAAGAAGGTAGGCAAGGAAGCAGTTACACTGCAGGGAAGGAAAAAGCAGGACAACTTTCAAGGGCAGAGATTAATATAACTTGGGGGAGGCTGCAATGACAGGATTTGGGGAAGAGAAGAACCAAATTACCAGGAAAAAATGGCCAATGGATGCAGTAGGCAAAGAATCAAGGAGGAGGCAGAAGAAAACGATGGGGCTGAGGTAAAAGAGTGTGAAAACAGTCATTATGCTTTTGTACCTATTAAATTATGCTTTGCATCTCCTTAAATCAGAAGCAAAATTACACTGGGTCAGGTCTATGCCATAAAGTTCTGCAGGCAGATATGCAAAGGGATATGGTTTGCAACTGAGCTTAAAACCCAGCTGTGCTACCAAAAGCAGCAAATGTTCAGAGTTACACAGTCAGAACCATACTTTCACCAGTGCAGCTTGTGTCATTCAGACGATGATAAGATAAGCCATGCTGGCAAAAGCAGAGTTTTGGTGTTGTAAATGGTACTGGGGGTAGTTATACCTCTGCTGCAGTGTATGGGGCTGTAACTACACCAGGAGAACTCTTTGCTTGTCAAAACAGCCATGCTCTATTAACAGGTTGTCCATAATGGACACATGATTAAGGGAGGTAAAAGGAATTCTTCTACTGACATGACTTCCACAACCACAGCAAAAACTGTCAGCACAAGGTTTTTCCTGGCAGAGGAAGATAGCTGTTTAGACCAGAGGGGTGTAAGATACAGACATATTTTAGATAACTTCTGAAGCTTTCATACAGGAAAGTATTTGCTTCTACGAAAAGAAAACTCAGTAATTGCGAAGTGTATTAATTTAGGGCAATGTGGGTAAGACCGTTTAAGTCCTTTTACCTTTATTTATCATTCAACATTCACCTGTTTTTAAATAAAGGATTCTTGACAAGGAAGTATTCTCAATACATTTTTCTGCATTCCTGTCTTCAACTTGAATAACAGATAATATGCTCCATAACCTTCTTTCCTTCTGTGCAGTACAAAGAAGGTGAAACTTCTCTTAATGAGCATATAGGGAGGAAAGATTTGGTAGCTAGATAAACTTTTTGTTTTGTTTTGGTTCTTTTTTTGTTTTTGTTTTTGTTTTCAATTACTTTGCTGGTCAGGAGGGACTATACTCTAACTGAACTGAAACTTGAAAAGGAAAAACACTCTAAACCCCTATTTATCAAAATGAGTGCAAGAGAGCTGTCACCTGAAATGATTCACTGTACATTAATCTCAACTCTTGAAACAAATGATTTCTAAGAACAGGGCACAGACATCAGCCTCTTCCTCAAAAGAACTGCAAGTACTAGAAAGGGCAGAAGACTTTTAAACTCCCAGTTTTCAGCTTGCAATCAGTGTTTACAGCAAGGGATTAAATCTCTTGGGATTAATGTCTATGATAATATCCTGAAATCCTAACACTCATGCAAAATTTTTCCTGTAGCCTCTTGTGAGCTGGTAATAAACTGCTGTGGCTCTCTAAACTCAGCAGAGAAATAATCTTCTGATCTATAAATTTGGATTAAATGGCAACTGCAAATAAGATTTTCTCTAATCATTTCCTGAACAATCTTATGTACTCATTTCATATACACCTTCTGAGCTTGTTTCATTATGCTGTTTTCCTCCATGTCCTTTCCCTTTCAGAAGTGGCTGAAGGTAATTCTTAGAGTGCAAATGAGCAGCCTGAATAATTCAGCAAAATTATTTTTAAAATTATTAAATGCAAAGAAACAAATAAAAAAACCCACAAAAAACCCCACAAAACCCCAGAAAAGTCCTGGGGGTAGAGCCTAATGTCACTAGAATAAGAGTTACACAGCAGATAATCCAAGAGGAGGCTGAGGAGAATGCTGATAAGTTGACCAGTGGCACAGTGGATGGGAGCACTGTATTCTTACTTTTTGAGATTTGAATGAAAAGCCTGATTTAAAAAACACATTAAAATGAATGTGATGAATTAATCTTAGAGCCTTCAGAGCAGTGGTCCTCATGTAAAAATGAGGACCTTCTGTTGAAGGGCACTAATTCCCTCCACAGCTGCTTATCCCCCTACACACACATACGCACCCGCTAAATAAGGCTAGAAAGCTGCATGAGTGTTCTGACTGAAAAATAAGATTGCTTTTGTTTCCTGTTTATTTTTATCTGGTATTTAGAGAGTTTTGCTATGGTTATATGCAATAAAGAACTGCGTAGTTGATATTATCCTATGTGACTTGAGATTCAGAACTGTGGTTTCTGCTGTAGATGGGAGTGATTAACCTCAGAAGAACTAGTCTGTTGTTCTCTAGGCACAGACTTTATCAGTAAACTCCAGCCTGATGTTTTTCCATTGCTCCCTGGTCCACCAGCCAATGGACAGAATTCACCACAGTCCATACCGTTTTTTTGGGATAATCTCAAAGACAGATCCACTGATGATGTTCCTGGTCTAGACTGCAGTTTACTGACACTGCATAAGAGAGGAAATACTCCCTGCACTAGCTTGAATGTGGTGATTCAGTAGAGCTGGTATCATTCATCCTGTCCTACGATGAACACCACATTACCCAACCATACTGGAAAAGAATGAACAGGCTCAGATTTCCTATCTGGAAACAGAGCTGTTGCAAAATTTGGTATGTGGATAAAATAGGAACAACATGTATGTCACATGTAAATAGGAACAACAGCAAAATCTTGTGGTAGTAAATTGAGGTTAAATTGGCATAAAAATGGTGAATTTTGGAGAGCTAGGACAGCACTGGAATGAAGAGAAAGTAAGATGGGAGTGGTGTATCATAGTTCAGTATACAAAAGTTTGGTAGCATGGAAATTAATACAGACAGTTCCTGGCATGATTTTGAGCTAGTGCTGACTGCAAGAGGGCTGCTGTACAGCTGGGATACTCGTGTGAAAATGTTAGCAGCATATGTAATAAAAACCACTAAACTGGAATTATACAGAAATAAGTTATTATTGAAACACAGCTGTACTTTGAACAAAGCATTGAGGAATTTATAAGACAATGATTTGCCAAAGGGAACAGCATAAACTTATCTCAGCCAGAGCCACAACCAGTTCCTGTGGCTGCTCCCCACCACCGAGCACAAACTCCACTTCCCTCCAGCAATGAAATGGGGACCAAAAGCTTTAATTGCATGATGTGCTCCATATCAATTCCTATAAATTGATGTCCTCTCTTCATATGAACTAAAAACACATGCCAAGTGTCTTGCAACTTTTTCACCCTCTTTATCATTGCTATCACTCTTATCATATGAAAGTTGATCACAAGTGAATTGTAATTATTCAGCTAGCAGCTAAGTGGTGAGAACATCAAAGCACAAGTATGTTTATAGGGTTAATGCATGATTATTTTAGCATCCCAAAGGCTTTGGAATGCCATACCATCCAATTATCCCAGGGCTATGTGAGAAGAGGGAACTTCATGTCATTAGGAGGGCCTAAACTAAGCTTTCAGGATCAGTAAAATACATCATGTCACATTTCCCAATGCCAGCTGTTTCTCCCCAAATTTTACGGAACATAATACCACATTTTTTAGAATTTAAAAAGTGAAACAAACATATAAAATCAGACTGTAGGATTAGTAATTACATCTTAGTTTTTAGATGGAAAAATCACTACATTTGCCAAACATTATAAATATGCATATCAGATCTGTCACTTTTGGATGAGCATGGGATCCATTAAGTCATATGCTCAGTTTCTGCTAGGAATCGATACTTCACCTCTATTCAATAATTTTTTTTTAAAGGTTTTTTTTTTCCTTCTAGTTAGGATGCCCCTAGTCAGATATTTGATGCTGTATTTTCTAGGCACCTACATAGCCTGACTTTCAGAGGTGTTGAGCACATTCATTGCTTCAATGGCTGCTGAGCAACTCTGAAACTTAAGCATGTGAGTAAAATTAGATGCCAAACTACAGTCATCCCATTTTAAAAATTAATAGCATGATGAATATAACCAGTTGTGTGATCTCTGATGAAAATAGGATGAAAAGGAATGGAAATATTTTCCTGCATCTTGGGATTAGTTTAAAAGTGAAACTTGATGAGAAATATTCATTTAGAAGCCTCTACAGTTTGTAAAATATGCTGCAGCATGTTGAAGCACTTGGAAAACTATTACTAAGGAAACAAGTTAGATTCTTCCCAATGAATTCTAAATAGTTGGGAAAAGTGGTGGAGACCACTGTGATTGAGGGGAGATAGGAACACTGCTGTGAACACAAAAGAAATGGCTTTCAGGAATACAAATAACATAATGAAGAAATATGTTGAACTTTAAAGAAGAGTGACATAAGTAAAGAGGTGTTTATACAGATAATTTGAAAAATTATATGTTCAGTAAGGTTTTCTTTGATTATCAAACACCAGTAATTATTTGTACACACAATGACAAAATTATCTCCTAAAGAGGTATTCTGCTATAGATGAAAAATTAGAGGATGGAGTCAGCTATCTAACACCAGAATAGTTTCTTGGTACAGTGGAAGGGGTTAATGTGCAGACAACAGCACAGAGAGCTGTCAATAATATTGTAACAGACATCTCCTCGTAAATGTGACCTGCAAACACCTTTAAACAGTCCAGTAATACTAGATGTTTGCCAAATGGTTCTGAATATCAGAAGGCTCCATGAGTTATTAACCTAAGCCCTGAATAGCCATGTGCTTTGTGAATTTGCAGGATTCTGGTGAATCTGCTCGAAGTGATGATGCTGCATGCTGTCTGCTGGCTGTGTCTCATCCATAAACCCTTCCTGCAGACCTCACACCACCTGCAGTTAGAAATGAAAATGTTGACTTATGACAGTACTTTCCTTTCCTTGGGGCCTACTTTTCATTTCAGCATTTTATTTATCATTTGGCATTACCATTAACTCTCCAAAGCAAAATTCTCAATCCCGTGACACAGACACACTGGTCCATTGTAGGAATATCCAGAATTATATTATCACCTGCACAGTGCTTTCTGGGGCATTCTTTGGAAAATGTGTCTCTGACCCAGACAGGACCTAGAGGTAAAATGATGTAAGGATGAAAAGGCTCTGCTTCAGATTAGTAAAATGTACAACACGTACAACTGTTGTGCATCTTACACTGCTGCTTTGGTGGAAAATTTTATTTTAGGGGATGAGTTGGAGAAGAGTGAAGATGCAATGTAATTACTTTCCTCCCTTATCCAGAACCCTAAATCTGCATGTGCATTTCAGCTGCTTTTAAAAATGAAACTGAAAATATCCATTAATAAATTCAGATATCAGATTAAGGAGCAGTGCCTCTGGTATCAAAGTTGTTTACATGATTCATTGCAATGAATTACTATCTTTTTAATTGGGAGGGTTTTAATTTCAACTTACTTTGTGTTTTTCATAAAAAAATCTTCAGTGTCTTGCTGGGCATATTCAACGGCAAGAAAATAAGGCAGTGTAACTAACAGGTCTAAGTGCTTATAAAACTGTTCCTGAATTATCCAACATTTGCTACATCCTACAAGACTAATTTCTGAGGCCTGCTCCAAGAAAAGATAAAGTTACAGAAATAACTGTAAGGAATTCCAAAACTGTGTAATTTACCTCCTATCAGTTTTCTGTACAATACTAAGAGATATACAGTAGCACTTAGTAATAAAAGAAGAACACTTAAATTACTAGAAACTGTCCTGATTTCAGAGAACAAAGGAAGAGATGCTCTTTGTACAACAAGTACATCTTTGTAAGTATAGACTGTCTTGAGGTTAATAACTGTTTAAAAGAGAAATAGCTTTTTTTTCCTTATTGCAAATATTTCTGCCAGGATCTTGACGAGATCTGAAGCAGACCACACTAATACTATCACGCTGCACAAGTATTTTCTTATCTAAGATGTTATTCTACCATAGCCAAGCTTAAGAGTAGAAGATGCTAACCTTGAATAAACTCTTGCTGCTTTTTGTGTACTAATAAGGTGTTGGAGAACTCTCCATGCAGTGATACTTGTATGTAATACTTCTGCAACAGCTCTGGCTGTCTAATTTAATCCCATGTTCTTTATCAAGAATCTTAACTCATTTTATGATAAAACAGACAGTTTTGGGAGCACCACTGCACAGCTGAAGGAACAGAGGCAGTGAGAGGGCAGCTAATCAGCAAGATGTAGAAAGGCCAGAAACAGGAGCCCCCTCTCCTAGCTCTGGGCCTGCTTGTATCAAAAGTGTGCATTTCAGTGCATGACATAAAGTAGGCTCCAATTAATCGAGGAAGAGAGGTGTGAGCTGTATAACCATGTTTAAAGAAAAATGTTAAGAAATTGCAGAAATCACATCAATGATTGGTACACTCCTACTTTTACAGCTTCTGAGTGCAAACCAGCCTGTGGCTGGACCTCTGCTCTACACACATTGGTAGTAAAAAAAGAATCTGCTGGTCCTTGACTACTCAGGAACAGATACAAAAATAAATATGGGGAATGATAGATTGATGCTTCTAGGAAGGCAAACTGTGGGTTGAATAATACAGGGGAGAAAACCAGAGAAGACAGAGTAGGAGGCAAAAGGTAGAAAGGTTTAGGGGAAAGATTTTGCCTTATCCAGTGCTTTTTTTCTGTGGTTCACTCCTGACCTTAACTTTTAGGGTGAAAAGACCTTGTGACACAGCAGAGCTGGTGTGCGTTTGTCACATGGAGAACTAATTTGAGGAGAGTGTACAGGTGTTTCCTGTGTTGCAGAAGTCATCTCTACAGAGACTCTTGTTTGCGATTACCCAAGACTTCAAAGAAAATACCAAGATGGATGTGTAAAAGGTCCTGCCAATAGCAGGATCCACCATCTATTTCCTGGTTACTAAAACAGACTCAGACACGGCTCCCAGGAATGCCTACAAGGAACCTCCATCAATGGCAGCTCTTCAAAACAGCCCTAGATGTAAAGGTGATTCTTCCTTTATCATTCCCTGCTGGGTAGCATCTCTAGTGAATATTTCTAGAGTTAGGCCCTACATTTTTGTAATACATTTCTCTCAATATCCTGATTTTTCTTAAATTGTTCTGCTGCTGACCAGCTGTACTGGAAGGCTCTTACCCTCTAGGTGAATTTCATGTTCAGTCTTAGCTGGTATGCTTCAAACCCAGTCCCTCTCACTCTAGCATGATGCTACTGTTTGTTTGCATCAGCTTTTGTGTCAGGAAATATCTCCTACAAAATGACATTTACAATTTCCTCGAAATCTTTTTTTTTTTTTTTTTTTTGGTTTTGTGGCACTCAGCTCCATTTTTTCAGAGCAAGCTGTGTACAATGAGAACTGTACTTTTCAGAGGTGCTGAATAACCCATTATAACCTGAAACGCCTTGCTACGTGTCCAAAAATGGGGTGCTGAGAAGTACTGAGAAATCTGCAGCTGGAAAATGGGGAGTCAGGAAGCTGGTGTGCTTTGCAAATTCCGTATCCATGTCTTCCCTCCTCAGACCTTCAGTGAAGAACAGGCACTGCCAGGTGGCTGCAGAGGAGCTGATCTGTCAGGCAGGCGCTCTCACTGTGCCCTGGGCTTGGGTGGGAGGACCTGTGCACAGACCTGTGACCTGAAGCACAGCCCTTTTGCGGGAGAGAAAAGAGTACAGCCTTGGGCAATGAAACCTAATTTCACTTCAAGGAGTGCTAGTTAATAGGAACTCGGAGAAAGCAGGATTATACCACAGTGACTGTTTCCAGTGAAGTACGAAATGTCTGCATCTCTCATGGTCCAGTCACTGCAGAGCCTCTCCCGTGGGTGTTGGCTGACTTACAGTGAATTAAGATAAGGGGAGCTGGGTGGGTAATTAAGGCTTTTGCATGCATGTTTTGAAACAGGATCCAGTAAATTCACGGCTAAAATTTTGAAAAAAAAACCAGAGTAGGTTAAGCATTTTAAGTCCATCGTGTTCTTACTTGCAAGATGCAAATCTTCCTAGCTCTTGCTGTAGCATCTCACTGGAAAATGGGCTATAAATTGGAAAATATTTTACTTCAGTTGTTTGGGACAGTACAAAAACCAGGGAAATATGTTTAATGAACATTCTTCTTGTTCAAAGCATTTCAGTAGCTCAGCTCTGATATTGTTTCAAAACTGTTTTCTCAAGGCCCTCCAGCACATGGTGTTACGAAAAAAAAGTTGTCAGACTGGTTTTAACACATCTTTTCAATACTGATAAGCAAAAGTTCTCTGAAATAATTCCCAATAAGATACATGTGGGGATACACCTTTCTTAAGGCTTTATTGTTGGATTCAAACTTTAAGGAGACCTGTTGCATTCCAGACTTAAGCAGCCTCTTTCAAAGTTATTAGAAAAGTACAGGGATGCGTCAGATGCTTTGCTGAGGAACACCTGTGTCACATCCTGTTACCCGTGTCTGCTTTTAAACCTGTTTTGTAAGTGCAGAGAGTGGCTGACAGTCTTCAGCTGCAAACATCTTTGAAACTACATGAGCTGAGTTCCAAAAGAAAACATTGCTGTATTTTGGTTGCTAGAGGTAAAACACTCGATAAGTAGCTAGTTTTTCTTAATTAAGTGAACGACTTAATCTTGAAGGTACTTTGCTTAACAATGCCATCATTAAAATGGTAATGGGCTTTGAGGTCCTTATTCAGCTTGGTATGGCATCCTACCTTTGCTGCTATTGTTTCTTCCTGTTCACACAGAAGTTTCTGCAATTCAGTCTGGTAAGAGCAAGATACTAACCAAGGAACTATAGCTCAAAAATAGCATGTGGCCAAACCTTCGAATCTGTCTTAATAAGCTCCTATCTATCCTCCCCTTGAAGCCACACAGGCACTTCAGTAGGGTGCAAAATGGCTCCTCTGCTAGGTAGAAGCAAAATGAGCTAATATATTTCTAAATATTATTATTATTATCTATTTTGGAAATGATGCTTTTAAAAGCCAGGACATGCTAAACTTACTCAGAAAACAAGTATTTTACTAAACCATGCACACTAGCTTGCTATAACATGATTTGGTAAAAATTAATACATCTTTTTCTTCTGTCTAATAACCATGGGACTCAGCTGAACACAGATAGAAAAAGCCCTATTTAAATAGTGGGGGTTTCCCCACGTCCTGATTTTATAGTGTACAAAGCAAGTTAAAGCAAAAACAAAGCAAAAATACTTTGGCAGATGGATTTAGCTATCAAACCTGGAACTTTCCCATGCTTCTTTTTCCACACTTATGCATTAACTACCAGCCTCTCACTGCAGACTAAGCCCATGCCCAAATCTTGGCAACAGAGGTCTACATGAGATGCTGTTTAAAGCAGCCACAGTTTAAGGTCAAATTCTCTGTTGTACCTAAGCTGTGCTTCATGCTTTGCCACATTATCTAGTCCTTTTTGGGACCTCTAAGACATCCCTGTAGATTCAGAGTGGTGTCAAGGTCCCTGTCATTTACCCTTGAATAGAAAGGCCTTTGCCAGAGCCAAGAAAAACTAGAAAGCAGCAGCTTTCTGGCCACACCTCCTTCCTCACATCATCCCTACAGAAAGGGGCGGGGGGAATAGATAGGAAACACCATGCTCCTGCACAGAGCACAGGAGGATTTTCACGTTTCCATAAGGCTTAGCGTGCCCTTTGCTTGGCCAGAGGGGCATAAACAGGGCCCCAGACTAACAACAAAACCAGATCCTCTCTGCCAGTAAGGGAAGGAATGGTTTGTAGCACAAGTGCTTATTCTGTAATGTTTAATTTTCCCAGCTCACTGGGTTGCCTCAACACATGGGGAAAATATGCTGGAGATAGGTGGGACCATCAAAACTTTCTGTGGGAGTCCCCAGAGAGAAAGTTTCTAACCTGGCATTTTCACTGACAATGACAGAGACTTGTGGGATCCCCCTGCCCCAATCTGCAAGACAGCTCAATGGCAGAGGCCCTGGAGAGCAGATGGGAGGAAAGACTGTCCACTGACTGCTCTGCATTGCCAGGAAAGTTGACAAAACCAAGTAATATTGTTCCACCAAAAAAATAAGCATGACATACCTAAGCCATTAGAGATCTTAAAACTGTGGATGAAGACTTTTGAAGGATAAATATTTTCCTTTGTGGAGTCAATAGGCTACATTCATCTATAAAGTGTCACCCATGCCCTCCACTGAGTTCTGTTAAAGAAAAGATTTGTGGTCCATAGCACTTAAACTATTNTCCTCTCCTCTCCTCTCCTTCTCCCTTTTTTTTATTTTTAAGCTCTGTTATTGCAAAATACCAGCTATGACCAGCTCCTTGCTGTGGAGCCCAGCCTGCAGGAGTGCCCTGGTTTGTGCCAAGGAAGTGCTCCTGTTCCACAGTTCTAGACACCTGCCGGCCTGGGGACCAGGGCCCATGCTGGACAGGGCAGCCCTTGGTGAATAAAAAGGGGAAAAAAAAAAAAAAGAAAAAAAAGTGATTTCCCACCTTCTCCATGGTGAAAAGGAGCCTCAGTTTTAAAATTATGACTTAGATTTCATGTGTTTCTCTCTCAACCCTTTTTTGGGGCTCTTTTTTTTGTGTGGTGGAGATTGGAATAGAAAGAGCCATTTAATTTCTGAATGCTAGAAGCATCTGCTTAAAAATTAGTTCACTGTTCTTTGTCCTTGTATAACTTAAACCCACCTGTTTTCAAGTTTGGGCTTGATACATATTTCTGCTCCATTCCTGTAAGCACTTCAGCACATGTTACACATATGCTTACATCTGCGGAGTCCAGGGCTGGAATCTTCAATGTCACCCTAAATGTTTAGTGCTGTACCACATTTACAAACCTGGCTGAATAATAGATTAATAATGACTCAAAATAACATGACACATAAACAGTATATTATTTCCATCACAGAGGAAACAGTGGTTTTCCAGATATTCTCTCTTTCTCTCTATGTAAATGTGCATGTAGCAGAGGTCTAGGTACTCAGTATGAAGTAGATTTGTGTTTTTACTTACTAAATTTGAACTAGTTTCTCAATTAACATTTTACACACAAAAGGGCCACAAAACATATTTATTATTTACATAAGCTTTAAAATAGCATGCACTGTCCTGTGTGCTGTGAGTACTGAGCTGGTAGCAGCACATCAAGCATCTTTAAACTTTCCTCTGCACTAGGGAAGAGTTACACACCTACAGGGAGGTTTGTAAGGACACAAGATTGCACACAGATTATTTCACTGCCTGAAAATGTTCTTTAGTTTGAGTGATTACACTGGGCTTGCCTGCATCTGTCGTGACCACGAATGACAGTGACTGCATGCTGTGAAGTGCTTTTGTCAGTGGCAGATGTTNTTTTTTAATAAAACAGGAGTGGTGGTACAATGTATTAGTTATATTTCAGCACAATTTGCTTATATCCATGTATTTTTTTTAAATTAAACTCATCTTTTAGTAGAAAATGATAGGGGAAATCAACTGGAAAAATTATCTCATGGAAAAAGTAGAAAGAGTAACATTCATTATGCATCCTTGAATGTCCTTGCATTAAAGGGCATGTCTGCTTTTAAACACTGAGTAGCTTTCAGAGGTGGAATAAGCTAAAGGGATGTTTATCCACAGCAATACTGCCTTGACAAATATTCAAAGGAGTAAAAGGAATAGCTGCACAGTTTGCTCCAGTGGCTTTTGTTCCCTTAATGAAATGTACACAAATACCCTCATCCATCGACTGGATGCACCCCTATCTGCTGTGTGGCCTGCACTGACAGTCCATGTGTCCCCTCACTCCTGATGCATCTGTAAGCTTGACAGCTCAGTTCTCTGTGGGTCCTCAGGCTGGGAGCAGAATGAGTCATGGTACAGCAACCCATTCTTTCTTTAGAATACCAGTGTTTTAGAAAAGACACAACTCTGGAAGAAAACTAAAGAAGAAATTGATGTATCACAGTATATATGTTCTGTGATTCCTTTCAGTTCTTCATTCCAACTCTGAGAAATGATTTCCCACTTTTGTGAATGAAAGTGTTTCTCTATTAGAGGAAGATAGAAATCAGATAGAAATCAACTGCAGGGAATAGGGAGAAATTAGGCATAAAGGGCCCTCAAGTTGTTTTAGTTTGCTTTCCACTTCAAAAGTAGTTTGTGGATTTCCTTTAGAAGCAGGGTTGATGGGTTCTCTTTTAATCTAAGTAAAAATATTGAAAATTGTTACTCTAAAGTAAGAATATTTAAAAGAAGATGGATGAAAACTTAAGGTGTTGAACCAGCCTTCACCTTGTTCACACCCCTTAGCTTTCAAAAATTCAGACCATCAAACAAAAATTTTTTGCATTGAAAAGGGCTGCACAGGGCTACTGTAGTTGTGGATGAGTTCTGTACCTGATGCTACATCACCAAGGCAGTTTACTTCTACCTCTGTTTTCTTAGTAGTTTACAACAAATAGGTGACAAATTCTGAGAGTTTTATTGCATGAGAAAACGTAAAAGTCGTGTACTTAACTAATACAGTTCGTTGGGATAGTTTTTAAACATTTCCCGATCCGACTGCAAGAGCTGTCCAGCCTGTACAGTTCCAGCTTCCTCCTCCTCCATTTAGCAAGGCTCACCTATGCTATTTACTGCATCATTGCATCCACGCCAAACTTGGTTACTGCGGCAACTAAGTTTTTCTTCTCAAAGGGTCACAGGGAAACACATCCTCCAGGATCCCCTAGTAACCGTCAGCCGCCAGGACTGGGGAACATCAACACTGAAATGCCTGCTTTCCATCGCTAAGGCAGCGCCGCCTGCGCCTGCAACGAGGGGGGCAGAGTCTAGTTACATTCCTGACCCACTTTCACATCCCTCCCTCCTCCTCCTCCTCCTCCTCCCTCTCCCTCTCCTCCTCCCTCGCCGAGCACAGCAGCAACCAGCAGGGCAGCAGAGCCTCCATTTAGCAAGCCTCGCACACCCGCAGCCCCCGAGCTGTCTCCTAGCAGGCAGCAGCAGCGCAGGTTTCCCCAGCAGCAGGCGGGCAACGGGAGGGGGGACTGCGGACCTGCGGGAAAGGAGGGAATTCCCTCTGGCCAGCCTGTCTGTGCAGCGGTGCTGCTCCTGCCCTTTGTCCGGCCCTTTCGACCCGCATCGATGCCTGCACCCTCACCAGCTGCAGCGTGGAGGCTGTGCCCCTTCCCTCTGCTTTCCCAGCCACTCTTGGACGAGCGTTGAGCTTCCTCTGCCCAGCACCCCTTCCGCCATCCCCTCGCCCTCGGATCAGCCTGGATACGCACACCTGACTGCCCCGCTCCCCTTCTCTCCCACCTCCTTTATGTAACCCGGCCATTCCTGTCCCACTCTCAGGCTCCTGGCGCTCGTCCCTTTCCCCAGATAATTGCAACACCTCCCCCCGCCTCCCCAAGTGGCGGGCAGGCAGGTGAGTAAGAGGAGGGCGCTCCGTCAGTTCCCCTGGGACGGACACTCCCTATCCCTGCGGGCAGCTGAGAGGGATTTCGCCTCACGCCGGGGCAGACATCGCACCCACCTCCCCCAGCCCGCTTATCCCCGGCCTTGTGCTCAGGGCAGCCGAGGCCTCTCCACGCCGTGGGAGGGCCCTGATGTTTGGGAAGGGGGTGTGGACAAGCCGGGGGCAGGTGCCACCCTGAGGGTGCCAGCGTTTGGAATGGGGCTGGGGCTCACGAGGTCCAGGATGGGGGCTGCCAGCCCGGCTCCGCCTTTCCTGGCTCGCTTCAGGGAACAGAGCTGTGCCCGAGGCAAGGAGAGGAAGGTGGCCCCAGTACGGCCGGGTCCCTGAGCAGGTGCTGGGTTTGGGAGCTCCCTGCACACCGGGACCTGGAAGGGGCAGCTCCCCGAGGATGCACATGTGCCGGGCCTGAGGGCACGGCGGCGGGAACAGTGCCGGGGGGACAGGGGAGCCCAGCTGCTGGGACACGCACCAGCCCACCGCGGTGGCCATGAGACGTGCTAATAGAACCTCCTCTCCTCTCCTCTCCTCTCCTCTCCTCTCCTCTCCTTCTCCCTTTTTTTTATTTTTAAGCTCTGTTATTGCAAAATACCAGCTATGACCAGCTCCTTGCTGTGGAGCCCAGCCTGCAGGAGTGCCCTGGTTTGTGCCAAGGAAGTGCTCCTGTTCCACAGTTCTAGACACCTGCCGGCCTGGGGACCAGGGCCCATGCTGGACAGGGCAGCCCTTGGTGAATAAAAAGGGGAAAAAAAAAAAAAAGAAAAAAAAGTGATTTCCCACCTTCTCCATGGTGAAAAGGAGCCTCAGTTTTAAAATTATGACTTAGATTTCATGTGTTTCTCTCTCAACCCTTTTTTGGGGCTCTTTTTTTTGTGTGGTGGAGATTGGAATAGAAAGAGCCATTTAATTTCTGAATGCTAGAAGCATCTGCTTAAAAATTAGTTCGCTGTTCTTTGTCCTTGTATAACTTAAACCCACCTGTTTTCAAGTTTGGGCTTGATACATATTTCTGCTCCATTCCTGTAAGCACTTCAGCACATGTTACACATATGCTTACATCTGCGGAGTCCAGGGCTGGAATCTTCAATGTCACCCTAAATGTTTAGTGCTGTACCACATTTACAAACCTGGCTGAATAATAGATTAATAATGACTCAAAATAACATGACACATAAACAGTATATTATTTCCATCACAGAGGAAACAGTGGTTTTCCAGATATTCTCTCTTTCTCTCTATGTAAATGTGCATGTAGCAGAGGTCTAGGTACTCAGTATGAAGTAGATTTGTGTTTTTACTTACTAAATTTGAACTAGTTTCTCAATTAACATTTTACACACAAAAGGGCCACAAAACATATTTATTATTTACATAAGCTTTAAAATAGCATGCACTGTCCTGTGTGCTGTGAGTACTGAGCTGGTAGCAGCACATCAAGCATCTTTAAACTTTCCTCTGCACTAGGGAAGAGTTACACACCTACAGGGAGGTTTGTAAGGACACAAGATTGCACACAGATTATTTCACTGCCTGAAAATGTTCTTTAGTTTGAGTGATTACACTGGGCTTGCCTGCATCTGTCGTGACCACGAATGACAGTGACTGCATGCTGTGAAGTGCTTTTGTCAGTGGCAGATGTTTAACTGGAAACATGGAAAGAAAAAAAAAAACAAAAAAAACCAGGCAGGAACCACTGAGAAAATAATAAATGCAGAATGTCAACAGTGATAGATATAAAAACTACTAAACTAATTTTTAGTGCAGTATTTTTCACTGAGATAAACAAATCTTGAGGTTGAAATAATATACCCTTCTGAATAAGCAGCAGTAGCTGTGCTGCAAATGCATTTTTCACCTTTTCAGAGCTTTTCAAGAAATTAAAATGCAGCGACTATTTGCAAAACAGTTTGATAGGTTATTATTAAAATAGTTGCATCCTCATTCCTAATGTCAGAAGGCATGATTGGAACAAACTGCTAGGCTGGTTAATGAATGATCGAGCACAAGCAGCATATGCCTTTTTCAATAAAAGGTTTTTATTCTTACTAGGCTTCCAGAATTCTATCCAAATCACAAAGTACAAGATATTTTCAAGAAGACATATAGAGAAGAATGTTTTCTCTGGATTTGTTGCATATAATATTGCTTTGTCGTATTTTATAGTGAAGATTTTGTAATTAAAAGGCTTGCTTGAGGAGCTTTTTTGATAGTTCCTAGAGGTAGCAGAGAAGGGCAGGTGAAATTAGGTGATGCAAGCTGGTACAGCCAGTAAGCCTAGCTGCACTTGCTCAAATTTAAAGGTGCTCTGCAAGGATGTATTTTCTGTACTGCAAGGCGAGTTTTGAGGTTAAATCTTTACCACATCTGCAGCAGCAAAAATGACAACCAATTAGTTGTAATATCCTGGCCACTCACTCTCCTGTGGTGAGCCCAGGTTATAGATGGAGTGGTTTGCTACAGAATGGATACTGAAATCCTGTTAGCAAAGCGGACACACACATAGGAGGCTTTGGGAGGCACAGAAGAGCATGGAGGGGAGGCTGTCCTGGGATGCTGGGATGGCACATGGGAGCACACAGCCCAAGACAGTTACTTAAGGTGGCTTTTATTCAGGCATCTACTGCAGCCATAAAAAGAGGTGTGCGAGGGAATACCTTGGGAGAGCCTTTCCCAATCAGCAAGGCGTGCCTCGAGGCGCACCGTCATTCAGGGTGGGGTGCAGAGGGGCCCTGCTGTAAGGAGAGGCGTGTGGAGGATCCTGAGGACAGCACGGAGCAGGAGCAGCCAGGCTGCAATGGAAATGGCTCTCCTTGTCTCTCCCCACTTCCCTGCAGCTTCCAGCCATGCTGCAAGCCACGGGCCAAAGGCCTGAGGGTTGGGGTGAGAGAGCCTGACAGAAGTGGCAATGTTGGGGGTATGGAAGGGAGAAGGAGAATAAGGGATAAATAAGCCCAAACAACCCCTTTTTTCATACTCTTTTTTTAAAGAAAGACCTTAGGGCCGGTCTTTCCTGTGCTCAAGGATTTTTTAGTGTTTTTTTTTTTTTTTTAAACCCTGCTGCAACTGCTACTGATGCAGGCGAGTCCAGCAGCAGCCCCCACTTGACCTTGCCTGGTTTGCCTTGCAGTGAGGCTGAAGTTGCTTTTTTACCTTGGGACAGGTCAGAAACACTAGCTTGAGGTAAAAAAAAATGCATCGCCTTGCAAGGCAAAGGCAAGGCCTCACTCTGCCTCAGCCATCTCTCTCAGTAATTGGAATTTCAGCAAGTACCTGCCCCTAAGATGAATGTTGTGCAGCATTCCCAGGCACGCCCCACCTCGAATGCCAGCCCTGTCTTCCTCCGGGCCCCAACACAGCATCAACAGCCTTCTCCCTCCCGGAGCAATGTGTGAGCTACTGATTCATGCTGCTCTCCCATCAGCAAGTAGGGAGATGTCTGCGCCACCTCCAGCACCTGGGTTCGAGTAGTTACCCAGGCAAAATTCTTGCTTGGAAAAAAGGTCTTTTCCTCTCTCTGCTGGCCCCATTTCCCAAGATTTATATGACCAATTTCTAAGCTCTTCTTAATTGTAGAGATAAGGTATTTAAAACATATGTGCTTCCCGTAACGCTGTGGAGTGCTGTCTGCCTCTTGCCCTGTCTTTGTTCACAGAAGGTGCTCATGCATATGGAAGCAATCAGGCTACCCAAAAGACAACACACTTGATACTGTTAATTACACGGAGTAAACACCACTGGGACTATAACTGGTCTCTAGATCTGAGTCAGTGTTCTGCTGCTGAGCTAAAGAAGAAAGTCTATTATGTGCATTCATATTATAGCCAGCGAAGTCCCTGCTGCACATATTGCTGATTTCTCTACATGCTACATGGCACAGAGCCAAGGAATTGTAGTGCAAACAGGATTTTATAACCAGCATTATTTAAGGATGGGCAAACTGTGAAGCTCCAAAAGTTAATGATTGTAGTGCACTTTCAATTAATTTTTATTGTCAAGCTGTATTTCAGGGCACTAAAGAGCTCTTGCGATGACAAGCAGGAGTGTGTGGGAACAGGCGGGAATGCAGTATGCATTGTTATTCTCTCTGGTTTATAGATCAGAGAATAACCTATCTGGCTGACAAGTTACCTTTTTCCTCTCATGTTAGATGAAATTAATCTCTGTGTTGAGCTCCCTCCAGAAAAATGCATTTTAGCAGTATAAATACAGCGTCAGTTGTCAAATTTACAAATGGTACGCATAAGCCCCCGCACAGAAGTAAATATCACCCTTTTTCACTAAGGATATCTGTAGTACTTTTGTTGTTAAGACAATTTATCTTACAGTAGCCCAATGCAGAAGCCACTGAGTGGATTTAAAAGTACTAGCTACATTTTAATGACTCAGAGAAGGAACTTCTGACAGGATTTTTTCTTTTGAAACACAAGTGTACACTGAAGTCTACATGCCATAAGGTACAAAGTCTGGATAAAGGCAGGCTGTGCATGAGCAATTAGAGTGACAAAGCCTAGCCTTGTATGATGAGCATCAAATTCACCACTTCAGCTCCCTCCCTGTCCCTCTGAAGCCACAAGCCAGAACCATGTGTCAGCTAAAGGGCAGCACTGGGTAGCACCTGACTTTTGCCTGCTTTTCCCCTTGCACAGGACACAACTTTGGGCCTCTACCCAGACACTGACAGATTTAGAGGGTCCTGCTATGTTTGAAAGTCTCTCAGATTTGACTGACAATGGGACAACAGACTTGAAACAGATTACAGGAAAACTGACAGAAAGAACAATCATATAAGTCTAATTTATCTAGGAAATGTAAGGGAAAAAATACCCCCCAGAAAAGCAATCCAAACCAAAACAGACACTTTGGAAAGTACAGGTAGAGCTGGGTCACAGACAGGTGTCCAGCTTTAGCTCACAGCTGAAGGAGGTGGCTGCTCTGGCCAGCTCCTTCTCCACTGCCCCAGGTTACTGCTTCAGCGGCTGTGCTGATACAGCTGTTTGTCTAGCTGTCCTTTAAGCCAGTCCTGTGAAATGATCCATTTCAAAGAAAAGACATGCATTTCAGGGAGAATGCATGGTGGGGGTTTTTTGAACCCAAAGGTCCTTAAAAAAAGTCTTTGGAGCTCAGCTACACAAACAGTTGACTTGATGTCATGGGACAGCAGGTGTAAGTCTCTCTATGGGTTTGTGAGGAATGAGAGGGAGCTACACCAAAGGGCTCTGCTACAGTCCAAACAGTTGTGTATCTGTAACCTGAAGTGTTCCTCTTCTCAAGTCCACCAAGACCATGAAGTGACCTCAGGCTTGCCTGTGTGGTGCATGCACCCACCAGGTGGTCACTCTGTGGCTGGCTGCCATCCCCACCACAGGGTACTTCCTTGTGGCACATCCTTTGCACCACCAGTTTTGGCAGACTTAGTCTGCACTGATCTTTGCCAGTCAAGCTATATCATACCAATTTCAAAATTTAAATTATGGCAGTGCTAGGCCCACATCATTTTAGATGTTAGCCAGGGCTTAATGCATTAGCACCAGGCTCATTTCCATGTGAAAGCTGGCATGTGACAAGCCAGAGGATGAACTTCTGGACACTGTAACCCTGCACTTAGGCCACAGACATTCACGTAGGCTGTGGCAGAAGTTTCTGTCTCCAGCTCTCCCCTGGTGCCAGAGGTTCCTGCTGCTTCAGATCCAGGGAGCAAGCTGTGGGTTGACCACTTCCTGTCATTTGGTGGCAGCTTGTAATGTTGAAATACTAGGCCCCCTCTAACCTACCTCATTCAGCCTGAAAAATTGTGAAAAGCATGCAAGCACAGTTGAGCAGAGCAGGCCTGAAGGGATGGTAGTCACAGGCTGGGTTGAAAGACTTCTCCAGCAGCACCTCAGCTTGGGAGGATGTGCATCTGTAGCCCAGCCCCCAGTGCAGACATTGTTAAATTATCTTTAGAGGGTTTATTGCAGAGACAAGTGTTGCTTGGTACTACCATGAAACCACACAGCTCCTCCTTTGGGCTGGCATTGTCCTCCAGCTAGTGCAGGCAGCTATTCAGATCCTCCATATGTCTGCTTAAAATGGGTGCACATGACCTTGAGTGTGCTGAGTGGGAGGTGGCTCGCCCATCTTTGAAACACAGGTAAGCTGCTTCAGTGCTGATTGCCAACCAAAACACCTTCATGGGGAAGCTTTCTGCTGAAACCAAAGTGAAACTTACCCTTAGCTTTCTTATGGCTACCTCTGGAGTCACCACATCCTTCTCTTGCCACAGGCACCTCTCAGTTTAGAAAGTGTCAACAAGTGATGGTGCTAAGCACTGAGAAGTGGGTCTCTCTGTGTTTGTGGGGAAGGGATGAATTTTTGGATGCATTAAAATTTGCTCTTTGAAAGCAGTGAACACTGAAGGGTCCACCTGGGGAGAATGTTCCTGGCATGCTGCAATTTTGTGTTGCTTCCCTACGTTTCTTGTGGAGACAAGTCCCAAGGAATCTAAAGACTTGGCTTATTTTCCTGATCCTGCAACAGATTCCCTGCCTTGCCCAGCCAAGGGCAAGTCATTTAGGAACACAATTTTGAGCATGGGCTTTAATTTTAGCCCTGTAGCTTGAGATATCCAGAATCTGCCTTACACATGTATTAATCACTTACAGCTCTAGCCAAAATGAACAGAAGCTCCCTGTACGTAGAAGTGCACTGAAAATTAGATGTTACTTCAAAAAACAGGGCTAGGTCTGTCTTACTCAGCTTGCTCCTACGTTCACTGGAAGTAGTAACACCTGTCCAGCTGGGGAGACATCAAGATAAATTAATTTTTAAAAAGCATGTGGAATGATTAATTATTTTTTAAACATTATTTGCAAATGTAACAGAGAAAAGCTCTTGGAGCATTGTTTCTCTTCTTTGGATATTTTTATTGGATTCAAATAAGGATAAGCATTACCTCCTTCATCAGCAGGCTTGCTGACCATAAAGAATTTTGTTTTGCTTTCAGGGATTAGGGCATGAGATTTTGGTTTCTCTCACTTGTTTATGGCACGAATTTGCTACACATAAATCACTGCAGGTCAGAACATTGCTGTTCCCTTAGCATAAGGTAAGAGAGCACAGAATCACTCTTTAATGTTGTGCAATTGGACAGGATTTGGCTTGTCCTGATTTTGTGTTTGGAGAAGTCAGGCTGCCCTTTGTGCTTGATGTTTTACCTCTTTTCTCTTGAAGGTCCAGTGGATAAATCTGACTAGGTGCTTTTGCATCACTCGCTCACTGCCTGATCTTTGTTTTGCTGAAATTAAAGTACAGCTTCCTAGTCTGTGGTTCACTGTGGGATTTCCCAGTGTTTCACCAGGCTGCAGTCTGATGTACTCTTCAAATACTGAAAAAAGTAGTTCTATTATCTTTACACCTGGTCCAAAGTGCATGGGGCTGTAAGGCAGACCAGTTCAGGGGAGAAATCTGGCTCAGAAAATGACAGTTTCTGTTTTTTTGTCAGTTTAGTTTTGTGTGCTTCAGTTTGATGGTAGAGCTGAGCAGCAAGGGCAGGTGCAGAGAGAGAGAGAGAGTCAAGCCCCAGTCCTTCAGGTATCCTTGTGTGGTGGTGTTTGCAGAAACTTAGGCGCTCTTACTGCCCTCTGTGTCTTCATCTCTCTTGCCACTATCTCTTGGGGGGTGCGTGGGTGGGGTGGCAAGAAGTTAATGTTACTCAGTAGCCAGCAAGCAATGGGGATAAAGACCCATATTGTGCCTTTCTGATCCCAAGGCTATCCCCCTCCCCCCTTCCATTCTTTGGTTTACTCAGTAGAGCTACCCTGATTCACATAAGCTAACAATCTGTTTGAGAAGAAACAATTAGGCCCATAGAAGTTGTTGACATCTTATTTTCATTTTTTTCAATGGTATAATGGGTGCTCCAGTCCAGCTCGTCCTTTTGTGTTCTCCATCCCAGGCGTTCCTCCCAGATGCAAAGTCCCTGTGAGGCTGGGGACAGAACAGTGGCTCTCCCAAACATTTTGGACCAAGAGACTGCTAGTGACACTTAGCATTTCTCACAGAACATGATGTGGCTGCTGAGCAGGCCAGTAATTGAAAACACTGCTGAAACCAGGCAGGCTCCTCAGGCCAGCTGTGGGCCACTTCCCGTGCCTTCAGAGCCGGCATTTGCTGGGACCAGCTGTAGGGGCTGGGGAGGATGGAGTGTGGTTGCAGGAGGCTACAAGAACAGCTCGGGTGTCTTTTCCAGGAAGTTGGGTGCACACTCCCCGCTTCTTCTTTCTCTGTGGTCTTTTGGAGTTCAGCTTAAATCAGATCTGGGAAACAGCATCCTGCTGCAGAAGAGCCAATGGTCCTAGAAACAGACTCCTGCTATAAAAAATCTTACGGGAGCCAGATGCCCCCGACCCTTACAGAGATTGATTGAGTGGCTGGTGGTATCACCTTTCACTTTGCTTTGGCAAGGGGGGAAGCACGGAATGATGGAAAGTTTTCAGGTGGTACTTTCAGAAAGTATTTAAGGGTTGTTGTTGTTGTGTTTTGTTTAAGTGCTGCAAACAGGAAAGAGTCATTCTACACCACACAGTGCAAGCACAGAGACAGAAAGGGAGGAGGACGGTGGGTAGCAAGGAGCAGTCACTCATGAGGAGCAGCCCTTCCTGACTGCAGCACGCTGCAGATGTGTGCCTTGTCAGAGGCTGGAAAAGTTCATCGCCATGGAAAGGAAATCTATTAAACGTGCCTCCTGGAGGTTTGGGAGGCTCTGCGGCAAGCCTCCCGGGCCAGGGGGAATCTTTGGCCAGAGATTTGAAGAAAAGAGAGAGAGAGATGCTCGGGTGTGCCACCACCAGCCTTCGCAGAAGCGGTGCGCCAAGCCTTCCCGCGGGGTGTTTCTGCAGCGGCGGCGGTGTCCCGGCCGCGGGTGAGTGCGGGGCTGTCCCTGGAAGCGGGGCGCGGGGCAGGGATCCGCAGCCGCAGCCGGCCGGGCGCTCCCGGCAGGTGCTGCCCGCNGGTAGGGACAGCGGCGGGGACAGCATCGCCCGGGCACCGCATCCCGCTGGCCCCTCGGCTGCACGCCCTGGGCGTGCCCGCTGGCCCGTCCTGCGCGGAGCATCCCTTTTAAAGACATCGCTGGGCACAAAGGCGGTCCCCGAGAGCAGGATCCTCGGTTGAAACGAAACTTTCTTGGAATAAGTAAATAGGAAGCGTTTATAGCCTGTTGCGCTAGCAGAGCGTTTGCTCATCCTGCTGCAGTTTGCAGTGTGTGGCCAGCTACGGGTGGATACTTGTTGTCTTCCTTCCTCTTTATATTTCCAGCAAAAACTTAGTGAAAAGAATAACAGCATCAGAGAAACACAGAGAGGAAAAAAAAAATAAAAAAAAGGATGAGGCGGGCCGGCCCAGCAGCCAGCCTCAAGAGATGGTGAGACAGAAGAGCTATTCATTCTGAGAGCCAGTTGCTCTTCACCCTGCTAGATTATAAATTGGACACCTTATTAAGAGCTGATCCTCCAGCAGCCCCACCCAGGGCTGTGCTCATGCGCTCAACCAGTGGAACGTAATCCCATTTCACTAGTGATGCCTGTTACTGGATAAGCACATGTGCAAGCGTGGCAGAGGATACAAGGAAAAAGAAGCAGCACTCTGGCTGTTTTCTGAATTGTCGGTTTAAGAAAAGAAGATAAAGAGTTTTGGGAGAGAATGGGGAGGATGATGGTTTGCACTAAAATTTGGACACTTCCATGACGATGCTAGCTGCTTTACCAAATGATTAAACCAGCATAATTTCTGTTTTTATTTTTTGCTTGTTTTCTCAGTTGTAACACAAAAATGCTGTCTGTCTCTCTGGCATGATGTGCCAGCCCAAATGTTGCTGCTGGAATCAAGCACTGGAAGAGCCTGACAAGATATAACCCCACCAAAGCAGAGGCTTGGCGTGGGCCTCTTTGGTGATTCCAAGTTTCAGTTCTGATGGTTTGCTTGGCCACTTACTTCTTGTCAGATGAGCCCAAAGGTCTGAACAAATTTAGGCAGATTTCAAGTTGAATGGTTGTTGCAGTGAAAATTTAATGGAAACTTTTGCTTAACATTTCAGCAAAGTTTTATCAACTTTGGCAAGACTTCCAAGCTTTTCAACCTTCACACACTTTTTAACCATTTGAAAAGTTGTCTACCTTGCATTTGAAATGCACAAAGTTACTGCCAGTTGTTGTCAGAAAAAAAAAAAAAAGCTTGATATGGGTTTATTTTTGTGCTGAAGAAAATGGGATGACTTATTATGAACCTGTTTTAGTGTCTCTAAACAGTATCCCTGCTCACACATGCACATTTTTCCTCCCAGGCAAGCCCAGCTGGAGGATTCATGGAACGCTAGATGCATCACAAAATTCTGCATTGTCAGGGCATTTATTCTGAATAGTGTATAGATACATGTGGGGTTGGTTCTCCTATTGGGGCACCTCTGCTTTACTTTCCTTGGCAGGGAATTTAAGCATAGTTACATGCATTGCAACTGAGCAGTGGTCATGAAAATGAAAATGAAAAAATGTAGCATGGAAAAGTAGAGTGGAAATGAAATGAAAAAGTAACATGGAAGTGTAACCTTAAAACAATGACCTCTCCCTGTGCATCAGTGAGTTATGGACACAGATTCAGGTGTATTTTGGTGATATCTCAACTTTTTGCCTTGTTTTGCATCTCATATAATTGAAAAGCAATCTTTGGATTTGTTCTAGGAGGAAATAAATTTCTGTCAGATGTAATTATCATTAGTGAGTCATTTGTCATTTGGAAATGTTTGTAGGATTCTCTCCAGGTTCTGAGTTGCTGGCTGTTACTGGTGTGTTGGAAAGCAGTGACTCCTCAGATGTTCCTCTATACCTTTATCTATCTGCCTGCAATCATTTTATGAGCTCATGAGAATGAACACAAGACATCTTTGACATCCCTCTTTCTCATTTCCTCTCCTATTTTTTACATACTGTGCTTTTGCCAATAACTCTTTCCTGGTAAAACAAAGCGTCTGAATTCATGCTATGTTTGTCTGTCTGTATACGTGATTCCATGTGCCTTCCCTTCTCATCTCTACAAAAGTTTGAGCCTGTTGACAAAAGAATACAGATCTGAAAGTGAAGTTCCTGTGAGTTTGAAAGAGAGGGGCAGATTGTGTACATGAAAGAGCCTGTTTGTGCTGAAGCATCAACATGCTACCAGCCCAGCTCACCTTTTCATCAGACACCAGGGAACTCCCAGTGGAGGCCCCTGGAAGTCAGACTTCCTCCAATTTCTCAGTCATGGACTCCTTGTTCATGCTGATGGTTTTGGTACAGTTGGAACAGAGAAAGGAAAAAAACCCTGGGTTTTTGCTCTTGTTCTTGCACTTCTGAGATTTATGGGTGTCTCTTGCAGGTTGTGTCCTAGGCAGCAGGGGATCTCTGGCCCTGGTGCACACACCCTCCAAAGTGGGCATTTATTTTGTTACAGAGCAGTATAACTGTCAGGTCTCAACGGTGTCATGTTTCAGAGGCGTGGATGCCCTTAAATCAATTTTTGCTAATGTCATGAAGGCTTTGAAAATAAGAACAAAGCCTTGAATTTAATCTGGGACTGAGTAGTCAGCAGAGCAAAGAGCAGAGCTTAAGCTTGTTTGGTGGTCTTGTGCTGCTGAGTAAATGGCTAGGAGCATTCTTGCATGGGTTGTTCTAAGTCCATTAGGTTGTAGAAATCAAGCAAAAGGGCCAAGTCCAATCTTTTCAGTTATCTGATTGGAAATTGTGCTGAAGGATTGAGGCTTTTGCAGCAACAGTTATGGGGTTTTCAGGATGATGGAATTCAGATTAACACTAAATCTTGAGTTAGTCTTAATGCCAGCAATGGACATTATCAAGGTGTAAAATACTTTCCTATGTCATTGTCAGCCCAGGCTCTTGCAACAATTCAGCTTCTGCCAACTTCATTCATTTGCTGATCTTAGTCAAGCCCTTGAAGAGTTGAGTAATGGTGTTATTTGCATGGGAGGTGAAGATAATGTGGAGATGGGTGTCATATGTGTACTGCTGACAAGTCAGTCTATGGTGCCACCGAATCTTCTCCAGAGGCTTTATATAGATATCGAACAGGCTGGGTGAGAGGAAAGACTCCTGAGTTATTCAGCAGGTGGAAAAGGTTTTGGAGGTTAAGGAAAGAGCAAGTGTTTATCATAAATCTCTTGAGTGTACAAGAGATTTATGTAAGGGATGTCTGAAGATGTACCAGCTCAGTTCCATAAGGCTGGGGATGGCATTTATTTTCAAACAGCTGAGCTGGTTGGAAATTGTACAGCCATTCCAGATGCTTGCTACCAATCCTCTGCTGAGGCATCTTTATCCCTTGCTCTGCTCTTAGGAAAGGTTGTCCAAGGTTTTCCTATCTGTCAGGTGAAGCCTTTCAGATAATGCTAAGTGCAGGCAAGGGTAGTGCTTTTTAAGCCAGCTGACATTCCTTATGTTTAAGAGAGAGCACTTTTACTAACACTGCTTTACCCTGAGTTTTAGAAAAGAGGGAGAGGAGAGAAGGCAGCTCAATTCTTTCCCATAGAACACAAACAGTTCCTGCATTGCCTCCTATAGGTCTGAAGATGAGTGTGGGACTGGATGGATCTACTGAAATAGACTATATTACTCCTGTTTCATGTGCATGTGCACTTCTACATTTTGTGCCAACCATGAGTGTAAAATATGTGTGAAGTATTTATTTGTTACATGAGCAACTAAAATGGTGTATTTGGAACTGTGTCAGCCTCCTGTGTAAGCAAAGGCTCTAGGATGGGTACACAGTGGGGTAGAAGCCTGGGTAACTAAGAGATCATTATTTTCCAGATTTACTAACAAAGCATTTGCAAGAAATTGATATTAATTATTACGTTACTACTGCTGTGGTTAAAGCTGAACCAGTGAGTTATAATAAAATCTTCAAGAATATCCAGTTGGGGCAATGAAGAAAGCTCCTGTACTCAAGGGTTCATTGATAAAAGGGAGGAAGGAGGAAGAAAATGGGCAGGTGGTTTTTAAGAGATTCTGTAGTTCCTACAGGCTTTCCACATCCCAAAATAGAGAAAACTGTCAAAGAATCATTGTTGCATACACAGACAAAACAGAGCAAGCTATAATACTGTGTGTGGCCTAATGGTAATTGTGTCTGTGTGCCGATAGTGCTTTAACACAGAGAGACCTGCCAGTACTCACCACTACGATTTTCAGCTAGTGAAATGTGCTCTCCTTTATCAAATAGTAACCTCTGAGGACTGGTGAGACTCAGAAGTCTTCCTAGAATCCATGAAACAACCTGCAGCCTTTCTGAAATGTGGAGATGGGGACACAGTTTCTAAATTCCTCCTTTCTTGAGGAAAAACCCCCTACTTTTCATGTACAACTGCTCATTTAATGTATGACACAAAGCTGTCAAAATGGACCACCTCTAATGTCTGAACCTGACTCTAAATGAGATCCCTAATTTACTGGCCATCCTGTTTCTGAACTGGACCAGATTGGAGCATCCTACCTTAACAACAGCCTGAAACTCTAGCGGAATTTGGACTCTGGTCCAAACTCAAGGCACAGGCTCTTCTCTGAATAAAAATAACTAGATCACAAGCTATTCTGGGGTGGTGACTTCTAGACAAGAAACGTAGAGCTTACATAGGTTTTTACTCCTGTCAAATACCTCTGGATGCTGCCCTCCTTCCAGCCGATATTCCCAAAGTGTTTTCATTAGCTCAGAGCCAAATAGCCCTAACTGGAAGTTGGAAACTGTAGAACAACTGACATTATTCTTGGTAAACACTGGTGGTTTTCTTGGTTGGGTTTTTTCCTTGCAGAATATTCTGCTACTCTGGTTGCTGCTGATGCTGATACAATTTCTGTCGTGGCCTGTGATGAATAGCATGAACAATGCTGGGTTGAGATAAGAGCCAACTGTGTTGGAAAGCCTTCTCTAAATATGAATCCCTGTGGTTCTGACTTTCTTGACAGAGAGGTGGCTAAATTAACGTGCTTGGTACCATTTACACGGCTGCCAAAGCTGCTGATCACCATCGCCTTCTCCCCTCCCATAGCACCTGCTGGCAAATCTTCTGGGTTTTTTCCTGTTTACTAGGCTATTTCTAGTGTAGTGATAGGAATAGTTTCCATTCATGAAGAGTGTGGTGGGATAGAGATGGTTATAAGGGATAGGAAGCGGTATGCTGGGACTAGGGAGCAAGCACTGAAATGTGTTTTACATCCGTGGGAGCTGGCTGTGTGTGGTACCCCACTGAGAGCATTCCCACTGTGCTCAGCAGATGGATGATGGGAGGGCTTTGTTGCTTTGTTTTAAGGTAAGAGCACTTTTCTCCTTCGGAACTGCAAGCAGTCTGTGCACTTCAGTTACTGGAAAGCTCTGGACTGTGTAAATTTTTATCCTGTTGGATAGAGGAGCAAACTAGTTTGCTTAAGGTGTCACAGGAAGCTTTCAGCTTTGTCAAGAGCATAAACTATGTCTTCTGACTTGTAAATCTGGGCTATAATTGAAGAAGTTTTCTTCCTCTTGACATAGCTGGCCTACCTTCTCTTTGATATTATCCCAACTTCCCCTAATCACTGGGTGACATCTGATCTCTGTGACTTTTGTACAGGATCCAAGATCTATTGTACTTGGTCCAAGATCTCACCTTTCATTTCTGGCTCATCTAATTTTGTTTCAGGCCTTGGCAAATCTGAGAGGTTCATCCCAAGTCCAGCTGCTGAGCCTTTGGAAAGCAGGGATGCATCTTGGCAGTGTATCTCACCACGGCATGGATATTTTCCTGGACCAGCCACAGGAATGGTCACAGTGTCCTCCACTAAACTCTAGTGTGGAGGATGGCTATTGCCACCCACACACTTCCTGCAATTTCTGCTTAAACACAGTGATCTTTACTTGCTGCCTGCGGTTGGTATGTAAAGCTGCTTTCTGTAGGTTTGAAGCTGCTGCCCCCTCCAAACTGTCTTTTATTTTAGTGTTCAGTTCAGTGATTTCAACAGAGAACTTACTAGCCAGTATCTAAGGTTTTATTTAGGGTCAAGCTAACATATAGCATTGCTTTAGTCAACATAATTTTTTTTCTTTTGCCTCTAATCTCATTAATTATTTTAGGGTTGTTGTCTCTTTTTCCCCCCTCCTGCTCCTTTAAGGGTTTGCAGTTACTCTTTTGGGCTGTGGATATCATGGGCCAAATCCTGCCCTAATTTACACCTGTGAGTCCAATGGGGCTGCATACACACACATGAGAATTCAGTTAACAGGATGCTGAAGTTGTTTGCCTGTTTTGGAAAGTTGTGTGGAGGATGAATACTGAGAAATGTAATTTAGGATTATATAATTCCTAAACCTGTAAATACTGATGTATAGACAGCTTCTCTCCTAGCTGCCTACTTTTATTGGTCATAGAATATATGTGTGTTTTCGAAAATTTAGATGTTGTACTTGCTGTAGAACTCCCTACTGGAGTTACAATAATTTAATAGCAGCTTCTTACACTGTGCAGCAGTTTTATCATCCTACCAGGGGATTTCACAGGCTGAGAACTGCATTCAAATAATGTTTAGTGTTTATACAAGGGTGAAGATTGATATTTAGGTTTGGTTTTACTGAGGATTTTTGCTGTTCAGAATTTGATTTGGCAAATTTTTAAATCTTCAGTTTTCTTACTTTCATCTTTTGTTGCTTGTTTTTTTTTTTTTAAATAACTGGAAGCTTTAGTTTGAGTTTTGCAGCTTACCTAATGCAATACAAGGAGACAAAATTACAATTAAAGTAGCTTTGAAATAGGAATAATGAAGCAACTATGCTGCATTTAAACATGCTGTAAAATGTTTCAATGCACTCTACCAGGAACTTCTTGTTTTCCTGATTTGCTTCTTAAGGAAAATCCTGACCAAGTCAGCTAGATTTTGTGATATGTTTTGATTTCAGCAGAACAGTATTCCAGCAAAGATTTCTTTTCCTGGTGGATTGAGAAGAGCAGGACCAGCAGAGCTGCCCATGCAGAGGGTGTTATTTCAGAAGAAGAGCACTCCTTTACTCACAAAGAGGAGTGATCCAATATGCCTTCCATCCGGGGGCAGGAGTGGGAAGGAGGGAGGAGAGGGGGAGAAAGGATGCTTCCTTCCCAGAGCTCGGGGCTGCTGGCCAAGAATGTATGTCTAAATTCAAGCCCAGTGAGTGCTGTGCCAGATCCAGAGAGTTTGGAGTCCCTTTGTCCAGAAGCTTGCAATCTGTGAGGGAGTTGCCAAATGGGATATGTGGCATCCATGTAATATATCTGATGCATGAAAACCGGTTCCTACTGAGCTTACTGTATGGCCTGGGGCAAAAGTACTTCTGATTCCCTACATGATGCAGGGATCAGCAGGCCACTGCTGTTCTCTGTAAACCCAGCTCCAATGGCAGCTCAGGACAGCTCCCGCCTCGGGTCAGGCTGAGGCAGGTGGCGTGCACAGGGAGAGGAAAGGGTGCTGCGTTTGACCCTGCTCTCCCTCTCTGGCAAGGGAGGACCTGGTGCCTTTTGCATTTCTCCCCAGGCTGAACCATTAAGTCTGATGACAGAAATGAACCTTCCCCCCTGGACTTGGGCCAAAAGGCTTTTTTTTTTTCTTTCCCTTCCCCTCCTGTCTCTTTCATAACCGTCATTTCCCCGTATCTCTGGAACATATCACGTACTACTGTCATGTGCCGTAGGTGCGCACCCCGTTTTTTCTTCAGCTATGTCCTGCCTCCCATCTGTTCAATAAGAGCCCCTCCTTGTCTGGCTGATGCCTTTTTGCCACAGATGACAGGGTGGACCAAAGCCATTGCTCCTGCCCCAAGGGAGAGCCTCCACATTGAGGAGGGAGGGAAATCTGCTCTGGAAACACCACCTACAAGCCTCCATGTCAGCAGGGCTGCAGCAATTCCTGTGGGATGAGTGTCTGTGTTCCCTTGTCTCACTGGAAAGTTCAGCCAGTTGTGCTTGTGCAAACCTCTGGAGAGTTTCTGAGGTTGAGCAGGTGTCAGTGAGGACACAGCCTGGGTTGCAGAACTCCTGTGACAGGCTGTGCTGGACAGAGAGGGACATCGCCTTAGTAACAATTGTTTTTGTGTTCCATATGGTTGCAAAATGGAGGACAGTAGGCAGGGGGAACCCTGTTTGATGACACTTCCCAAGCCAGTGGTACCCAGTTTGGGTTTCCCATTTTTATATATCAAATGCCAAGGTTGCTGCCCATGGAGCAACTCTGATACAGGACATGCCATTGTAGAGCCCTGTGCAAGGGCATTGGTTCAGCCAGTGCCCAGGCAGAGGTGCAGCAGAAGTAATGTGGTCTGATGCAGCGTGGTTCTCTTAGGCTTGAATTCCCACTAATGCAGTTCTGAAAGGACCCACCAGGATTTGTGGCAGTAGGTTTAATAGCCCAAGTCCATGCCTAGAACCAGGCCATTGCTAGAGAGACTAAAGGAGATGTGATCCCTCCATCCCTCATCCTCCTAACATCAGTGGTGATCCCAGCACATGTTTCAAGAAGCTTTCTGAGGCTTCTTGTCAAATCCATGCTCCTGCACTGACAGCGAGCGCTCTGGACCAGAAAACAAGAGCTAAAGCTTTTTCCTGGGGCTGCCCCTGAGCAGCTGTGCTGTCTCCTGGGCTGCAGCTCAGCTGCCCTGGCTCCACAGGCAGCAGCCCTGCTTGTCCCTGCAGTGTGTGCCAGGAGGCGGGTTTCAGCTGTGAAACAGAGCATGGTCTATCCTGTCCTTCCTGGGTCAGGGTCCAGAGAGCATGCCCTTTCCCTGCATCTCACCAGCACAGGAGATAACCTTTCCCCTGCACCTCACCAGCGTGTTCATCTTCTCTGTTCACATCAGGGCTGCTTTTTCCCTGAGCACAGCAAACAATCCCCTGCCTTTCTGTCCCATGCTGGCTTGGAGCAAAGCTTTCTGTGTGAGCCTCCCAGGCAGTGTGACTTGTTTCTAGCATGCTACAGGCAGGCCTCTATTCAGATGAATGTCCCTGTTAAATATGTATGAATCTGATTGACTACGGCTTCCTAGCTGTCCAGGTTTTATTCCTTTTTATTAATTTGTGGGTGCCTCCTGCTAAACAGGGAGTTGTAACCACATCTCAGTGAGTTTTGACTTGTTTGAGGGGTTGCCCTTAATCTGCCTATCTTTAAAGCTTCTTCCCCTCCTCCTCCACTCCATCCCCCTCTGGCTCAGTTCCCCCCCTCCTCTCTCTCTGCAGCTGCTGGATAGCTTTGTGACCACCAGTTCGGATGGCTGTTTGCCACTCTCCCATGATTGCTGCCGTGTGCTGTTTCCCTTATGCCCCTTGTGCAGTCAAAGAGGAATTCTCCTCCTCAGAGAGAGAGAAGCAGGCGCGGTTGTCTCTGGGCTGAAGTGGGAGCTCGTGCTTAGCTCTTATTCCATGAAAAGCCTGGCAATATTTTTTTTTTTTATGGTGACCATGTAGACTTGGCAAGCAGCAGCAGCTTTCTCAGCCCAGCTGTTGGCTGGCTGCCTCTCTGCCGCAGGTTTTTCCAAGCAAAACGTGCTCGCACCTCAGCCGTGGCCCCAGAGCAGTGGGAGATGCTTTGGGGTGGACAGGATTTTGTCCTGCTGGCTCCAGTCAGGAGATAGGATGAGTGGCACGGGGCAGTCTTGCAGCTGGGGGGCTTGTTGATGCTGCAACTAGTGGTGAAGCTGGAACAGGAAGCTGGTGCTTTGCAAACAGATTTATTGTTGTGAGTGGGGCAAAAGTCCCAGGGACAGCGGTGCCTGTGTGTGGGCAGGTTTGACTTGTATAACCTGCCTTTGCTGGGACTTTGGATGGAATTTTCAGTGGCACAAAAGGAAGTTCAGTGCCTGAATCCTGCTGTGATTTTGCCTTTTGAGCTTACTGTTGCTGTTTCCCATCCTCTTCAGGCCTCAGGGAACCCTCCCAGGCAGGCCATGCTTGCAGTGATGTGAAGAAAGGGCAGGTTTTGGCAGAGAGACCTCCAAGTGCACATGCTGAAGTGGTGGCTGGTCAGAAACAACACCAAAGCTCAGATGAAATCAAGGACTTGGAGATTTTGCATCCTGCCCCTGCTGCATGTGTCCTACCAGTGTGTTTTGGGGAAGCTGGTGAGCCAGCCAATGCTGTGGACATAGGAAAAAGGACATCTCCTCCTATGTTCCCTGAAGATTTTGTACTGGGTGGCAGTCCCCCCACAGGGATGTGCACAGGCCACCTGGATGAGCAGGTGATGTCAAATGTCCTTGTCCTGCCTAATTCAGGAGGGCATGAACTGAATAAAGAAGTGTTTTCCCCTTGTGTATTTTCCTGGGAGTAGTAGTGGCACTAGCTCTGCCAGGGAGCTTGCTGTGGCCTCTGACCCGCTCCAGCCTTTGACATGGGCATTGATTTCCTGTTGACTCCCAGCCAGGGCCACTTCTGAAATGGTGGTATGGGTCAGGCTGAGATGGGTGCAAGGAACCCAGGGAGAGTGGAGGCCCCTTTGTCACCCACCTGGTCATGGGGCAGCCTCCTTGGCCACTGTGGGTGGAGGTCAGCTCCTCTGCTGTCCACAGAAGATTCCTGCTGTGGGATCTGTCCACTGGGTGATGTTCCTCCAGAGAAAAAGCCCTGTGAGACCCACTCTTGTCCTTCCATGAGCTAGGAGAGGACTGTGCTGCTGAGGCAGGAGCCAGTAAGAAAAGTGGCTACTTCTCCTTCTTCTTTATTTTTTATGGATTTATTTTTTAACTTTGCTCTATTTATTTTCACTTTGTTCTTTTTTTTTATTTACTTGGCTCAGCTCCATCATTTTTACTTGTTTCCCCTGTGTGCTCTTCAGACTGACAGTCCCTTTCACCCTCCTCTCTGCACCTCCCTCCCTGCTTGATGAGAAGGTTGTTCCTCGGGTGCTGGAGTTCATTCCTGTGTGTGGAACACTGTTCAGCAGAGGAAGCTGTGGGAGGGCCATCCCAGCTGGGTGAGTGCCTGTGCCAGGCTGCTGTTACCATGTGTGACTCAGGTGTCCCTCACTGCTGCTTCCAGACACTCGCTGACCTTTTCCTGCCAGTTCTGAGATGGGGCCACAGGCCACCTCTCACGCAGCCTGTCCCTCTTTAAAGATATGATAGAATTCCTTTATCTCCCAATGCCAGGCAAGCCTGGGATGCTCAGAGGGGCAGATAACATTGCTGCTGTGTGTACCAGGGGCTGGGCAAGCAAGCAGGAAGCCTCTCTTCTCCCTTAGCACTCAGCAGGACAGCCTGATCATATCCCTACCCTTGCTTTTATTTCTGGGGGACCCAGTTTCTCTTTCCAACCTGTTAGCAAACCTCAGTGCAGCCCTTCTGGGTCCTGGTGACCGCCTGGCTGTGCAAAGTCCTTGAGGAAGGGGCAGCAGCCAAAGCCAGCTGGCAGGGGTGGCTGGCTACAGCTCCACCAGGAGCTGCAGGACACTGGAACAGGGGTGGCCTGGGAGGATGGGTGGGTTCAGGCTGTGGTGCAAAAGCTGGTGGAGAAGCCAGGAGGTGAATGAAAAAGCAGTTCATGGCCTGGCAAAGGAGATAAGGAGAAACTTGATCCCTGCCTAAACAACCAGGGTTCTTGTTCCTTCAGGTCTGCCCCTCCAGGGGCATAGTGCAAATGTAAATGTCCAGGTATTTATGTGCTCTGGCATAAATTCAAAACTACTTTTGGTACAATCACAGAAGAAAGAGCAAAACTGTAGTCACCATTAGCGCAGAATACTTGTGATGCTCCCATCTAATACCACAGTGCATTCTCCTGTGATATTTTACAGTGAGAACATAAAGCCTGGCATCTTTCAGTTTTATGATTGAAAGATGTTTACAACAACAAAACTATGTGGGAATTCAGTATTTTCCACATCATTGGATTAAAAGCCTGTCTCTCAACTTACTTACTGCTCCACCTAAGGCTTTTACTGCACCTGTCTTCACAAGCATCGGAGCATTCGTGTTTCGTCTGTCTTTTTGTGGCCAGATGAAGTCATCTTGGAGCATGGGTGCGGTGGTGAAAGACACACAGAGTGAATTTACATCTCTTGGATGAAGGGAGAAACCGAAGAAAGATTTCCCCTGTGAGCTGGCTTTTATCGTCAGTGTGAACATCTTAGTCAGCACAAGCTCAGACTTCAAAATTGTGCAGCAGTGTGCTGGGAGAGCTACAGCCTCTGCAGCTTCCCTGAATCAGCCAAGGATAAAGGCTCCAGGATCTGGTGCTCCTCTGGCAGGAATGGCTGAGCCCAGGTCAGGTGAGTGGCAGGCTCTGAAACTTTATGAGTGACCCTGCTCCTCTGGAATGTGGGAAAACACCCTCCCATTTGATTTTAACAAATCACCTCGAGCCAGATCCTGTAGCATGTTGAGCATCAGTGGACACAGACTAGAGAGCAGAATTAGCTGGGAGAATGCTAATGTTTTGTGAAATCATTTCCATGACACAGACATGATACCAGAGTGGGATGCTGCATGTTTAAGTACTCAAGTCTCCAGGAAGCAAGAATGTGCAGATACTCTGACTCAGTAGAAGAAAAATTACTTGTAGTGACTCAAACACTTGGATGCTGTGTTTTCCTAATTAATCACTGTGCTCCACCATGGGTCCAAAATCCTCCTTTCAGGACCAGAGAATGTTTGTGGCCTTGAGGATTCCTGCTCTGGCGCAGCTGTCTAGGTGGACAGATTAACCTCTTGCTGCCCGTCTGCAGTACGGTCTGCAGACCCAATTAATTTCTGGGCTGTTAGCACAAGTGACCTGGTAGGCTCTGAAAGCTTGATGATGGTAGTTTTGCCTAAAAGAGGGAGTTAGCAGGGGGACACTCTGTTGGGGTGACCATATGACTTGAGGAATCCCCAGGAAGGTCTGCTGCAGGTTTGGCAGCAATCTCACGGTCAAGGGGCTGCAGAGTCAGACTTTTCTGGGAGGAGATCGATCCAGTGGTGTGTTAGAGCTGGGAAACCCTGGGGAACCCTGCAACCCTGCCCTTCTTTTGCAAGAGAACAGTACGAGGTGCCTCCCTTTGCCTTGACGTGCCTGGTCGGCCGGGAAGCTGTTCCCATTGGGCAAAAGGTGAAATTTATGTCTTTCATAACTTTGTGTTTGGATTTTGTGCTGTGCTTATTTTGTACAACGTGGTACAGAACACGAGTATTATGCATTGAGATAGCTCATCTCCTCTGCCCTAAGCCCAAAGTGCATGTTGCTGTCACCACAGGAAAATAGTGTGACCACGGATGGAAGCAAAGAATGTTTCTTTTCAAAGTTTGTGCTAATTTTGCACTTAATTGGTATGTTACAAACCTAGCAAATCATAAATAAAACCTGAGCTTTCCTTTTTCTAAAACTAGGTCTTAAAATATAACTTGACAGATTTGAGCTGAAAAGGCAAGCTTTTGAAAGAGATGAAGCATGCCCTCATGTGGCAATATTTATTCCTTATAATACCTATTTGTTTTGGTTTTAATCCCCAAATAACCTATTACAACGAGTTATGTCATGACATCAGAACTGGCATACAGCATGGGTGTCGTGATACAAAGCTGGCATACACACAAAATGTTCAGAAATAATTATGTGAGCTCTAACTCTCCTGTTACTCGAGTCCCTGCATGAGTGCTTTTATTCTAAAATAAGACTAGCTCCACACAGGAGTTCACAAATAAACAAAGGTGTGAAACAAAACTTGTCCTGTTCTCTGCTCTCTGGGAAAGTTCGCTTTCCACAACTGAGAGCAAAGTTTAAAATTGTTACAAAGTGGACAACTTGGTTTGAAACCAGAATAATTGATTTTGAAGTAAATTTTAATCTAAACCAAAATAAACTGAAAATTAAATACACATTCACAGAGCTGGCCTGAATAACTCATTGTAAAAATCATGGTATTTGTTGAGCTGGTAGAACTTCCTCATGTCTATACAAGGCTTGCAACTGTGTAGATAAACTTTCGGAAGCCTCGCTCTGCTGTGAGTTTTACATTTTTGACACATAAAGGTTGGGTTTTTAAATCCCAGCTGACATTTCCCAGCTTGATAAATAGGGAAGTTCTACTCTTTCCTGACACAGCATTGTCTATTTTTACTGTAGATTAATTTCCTGTTTTTTCTTTCCTGAACTTAATGTAATTCATAGAAATTACTGGGTCCCAACACCTTATTGGGACTTTTTATAATATTCTTTTTCTGTGATTACAGATGGATTGGTATCTTTCATCCAGAGCACCATAAAGAGTAAAGAAAAAAATGTATGGTGATCATGGGAAGTCTGATTGGGAAGTGTGTGATGGAGGCCATCAAGTTTTAAACTTCAAGGAACCCTTTGAAATCCCAGGGTTTCCAGTGTGCTGCCTGGTCACTGTTCCCATCAGCTGGCCCTTCACCAGATTCCTGGAAGATATCACCTGGCAATCACATGCACCACAGGTTCCCCGAGGTTCATGCTCTTCCTTGCAGAGCCTTGCAAAGCTTGCAGGATTGCTGGGGCTGGCTGAAGAGCAGTAGGAGTTGCTTTCTCCTCATCTTCCTCTCCAGGCTGCATTCTCTGCTAATACAGGCAGCTCCCTCCTGTGCTGAGGATGGAGTCAGGAAACATGAGAAGCAGAGAAGTGGGAAACTCTGGATCCACTAGACAAGCCTCGACTCTCCTTGGGGGCCTGAATGTGTGCGAAAGCTGTGGGTGGTCTGAATTTTGGGTGCTTGAGCAGGAGGCTTTGGATGTTGGTGTGGATATCCAAGTTGCTTTGAGGATACTTTAGGCTGAATGAGAAGTGAATTCCCTAAATCTCTCCCCTAGGGTCTTATTGACTTTCAGCAAAATCGTCCCTCAGAGGCCACTCAGCAATCTTCATTCATGGAGTTCTCAGCGATGCTCCGCTATCAAGTTCCCTTTGAAAAGGTTTTTTTGCTGTAATCTCCTGGCTGGTTACTCAACTGGTGCAGCTTACAGACCTCCACTGGTTGTTGCACGTCTTTTAATTTTTAAGGGTTTATTTCAACTCCTTTGTGAAGCGTAAGGAAATGGATGATTAGCAAAATTCTTCCCAGTATTTTAGAAGCATTAGTAAATGTTGAATAAAGGCCAATCACACTGTTGTTTTCATGGGAACTGTGAAATAAAGACTGCTAGATTAGGTGCAATCCTGATCTTAGTCACAATTCTTACACAATGTTTTTTGCACTCTGGTGCAAAAACTTGTATGTGAGAATGTGTGCTAGCAATGAGCCAAGTAATTCAGCACTGCAGGAATCCCACCAACTTCATCTCCAAGCTGGTAATGAACATGGACCTGGACACATCCAACTGATGTGTTTGCCTGCAGAAATTATCTATGTGCAGTCAATGACAGCAGCGTCCTTCAGATGTTGGGTTTGATGCAGTGAGCATACGTGACACTTCTGCTTTGCTTCCTCTTCTTGCTGTGCCCTGGACTTAACTGTGCTCTGCTTTCTGTAATCTAGCCAGAGACACCCTGTTCCTGGGAAAAGGCACCCTGTGCCTGGAAAAAGGCGAGCTGAGCAGCTGTGTTGGAGAACTTGTGTCAGCCTTCAGCAGGTAGCTGATCCCCTGTGCCTTGCTGCTCTTTTGCACGGCTTCAGTACCTGAGCCAGTGTGTTTCCAGCTGGCAGTGGTGTGCCTGAGCAGTGCTGAACAGCAACTGCTTGGAGGACCAGAGTGGTGTGGTTGGAGCAGAGGTGCTTGCTGACGTAGCTGACTAGATGAACTGGTTGACTGGTTAAATACTGGTGGCAAAAGAACTTGCAAAGCTGCTTTGCAGAAGTGGGTGGGTCTCAGCCACATCCTCACTGGCTTTGGTATTTGTCCTCAAGCCCGATTTCCATTTTCTGTAGACCCTTTGCTTTCTGCTCTCCTTCTTTTTTGGCAGGAGATGTCGGCCAGTAGGTTGTGGCAGCCTGTCAGAAGTGACTGGAGACTTTTGTGGGATGAACAAAGCCTATCCACTCCCCGTCCAGCCTGACAACGACACAGAAGGCATGGGGCAGCCAGTCACAGTCCTGTAGCTCATCTTTCAAACAGCAGGAGATGAATGGCAATGTCACCCCAGGACACACCACCCTGGAGGCATTGTCATGAGAGTCATGGCAACATCTCAGCAGGTGGTTTCCAGGTGAAGAGCACTTAAGGCCATGGATGTGAATGCTCTCTCTTTTCCCAGGCCCTTCAGCAATTTATAATGCTTTCTGTTCAGGTGCATCTGAAACAGGTATTACAAGGTACGCGGCTCCTGCCGCTCCCTCCTGCAAGGCTGAGGTGCAGGGCAGGTAGTCCCCTCCTCCCTGAGGGGCTTCACCCATCTGTGATTCCTGCTCTGTGGGGCTCCAGGCTGTTTGCAGAGATGGCACATTGGCCATTTTTGATGCACATTGACCATTTTTGCTTCTTGCTGTACACCAGTGACCCCTGGCTGCTTTCCCACTGATGTAGCTCACCATGCCTGTGGGATGTCGAGGTGGCAGGGGGACAGCAGCTGCTGGGGATGTGTGGGGGAACAGCCAGCTACTGCCTCAGCCCTGCTGCCTGGGGGGATGCTGGCTGGAGAGGTGGGGCGCAGGAGGGGAGAGATGCCTCCAAGAAGGAGCTGGGCCACCACGCTCACCTTCCTCCAAGCCCATCTGCCCCTGCTCCTCTGCAGGGGGAGGATTTGATGCACGTAGACAAGTGCCAGGGAAGTTTAATCCAGCTGGCTTGGGTGCTGCTAGGCAGGGAATTGCCACCCCAACCTTTAATCACCTGAGCAAGTGCTGGGTGAGCCTGAAAAGCTAGGTCTGAAAATGACAGCATTGCAGAGAAAGGCAGAGGTCTTGTCCAGCATTGATCCTGGCTAGCAGCTCCCTTGTGAGGAATGGGCTGTTCTGCATGTGGTCCTTCAGTCTGCTCAGGCCACTTCTGAGGTGCTGGTGTTGGAGGGGCTCCATCCCTGGTTTGCAGGAAGAGGAACACTTGTCTGGGTCCTTGTCAGGGGAAATCCCGAGGGCTCTGAAGCATGTGGCCAGGTCTGCTCATCTTCCACAATGTCCTACAACAGCAGGAATATTGTACAAGGAGGTGACTTAGGCAGTACTGTGGGTTTTCACAGCACATGGCACACCTTCAACTGAAAATTTGCATAAATACCTTTCCAAGTAACGAGTATTTTCTAAATAGAACCAAAATCACATGAGAGGCAGGGAGGGGCATTTACGGGAAAGGCAGGTTTGCTACATTTGGATCTCATGCAAGAAATGGGATTAGTACTGTCCACAAAAGTTACAGCGTGAATTTTAAGGGTCTGGTTGAGGAAGCTCCTTAGCACAGATGGAATGACCTTGATGCTTTTGACCTGACAAAGCCAGTTAATGCCAAGAAGCAGTTTTTGTGTCCATGGCAGGGAGAAGAGACCATTACTCCCAATGACACCTCTTCAGGACACATCCATGTGAGCCCAAGGGACCAGAGAGATCCCCACATGGTATAGTAATGATTGCTGTTGAAGACTGCAACCAAAACCCAGGAGCCACCTTCATTTTGAGAAAGTTTGAGAGGCAGAGAGGAGGCAGGGGAGAAGTGAGTTTATTTAGAATTATGCACTTAAGGTCTTCTCTAGTTGCTCTCAGAGCATTTTCCAGAGGACACTGCTATTCTTACCCTGCCTTATCCCTTGGGGAAAAGCACAGCAGCAAGGTGGCTGAGCCGTCAGTGCAAAGCCTGGAGAAGGAGGGATTTTGCTCTCTGGGATTTCATCTAGGTGGTTGCTACCAGTTAAGTTATAACTCATATAAAAATATCTGTTCTGTTCTCTTTATTTAGAAATCACCATTTCCAGTGAGAAGCGGGTAGAGGGAGAGTCAGTAAACCCTGCTGCTTCCACTTCTTTTCCTTACTAGTGTGCCTGTCAATTCCCTTTTACCATTTTACATGTGGTCACTTGATACCAGCAGCTGTTTTGGGACATCTCTATCTGTCACATCCTTCTTTTTATTTCAGTGTCTAAAAGTTTGAGTGCACCACAAAAAACAAAACAAAACAATAAAAAAAACCCCACATTAGCAAAATGTGTGTTTTCTCCCAGGTTCAGTTCTAAACACGTCATTTTAGTGATGTCTAAACTACACAGCACTTGATGAGCAAAACATTACTATCTTCTAGCCACATTTGTTTTCCCTGTCTCCCAGAGCATTATAGTCACCCAGGGAGAACTGCGTGTTCTACTTTGCTGCTGTAAAGCTATTATGGGTATGAAAAGTTCCCATTAATCTGCTCCACACATGGATGTTTCTGGATAAAGTTCAGTAGCCAGATCCCTCTTTCTTTGTGTGCATCAAACGAAGCAGAAAAATGCCTCCAATTTAAAGACACCAAATGAATAACCAAATAGATGAGATTAATTTTTGTTTAATCCACGTGGGCAGCGAAGCCAATGGCCAATGTTTGTGTGTGGACTTCTCCCGGGAGTTCATTACCAGCCGAGTCTGTAATAAGTTAATGCAGAGATTCCATGGAAATAGGGGGTTAATTATATGCAGAGGATGTTGGCCAATGTACAGCTTTGAACAACAAAAATAGCCCAAGTCTTCTGTTTTGGATGTGGAATCAATTAACGAGGTCTGTGACATGTACCAGAATTTGTTAAGATAGTTGCACTGTAAGGATACTTATTTTCTTCTTTTTTTTTTTTTTTTTAAATAAAAAGCTAAAGAAATAAGTGGGTAATGGAAGGCAAGGGAGAGAAAGACATGAGACTGGTAATAAAACGCTGGACTTTGGCCTGGGGCCAAGGCAGGCTTTTCAATGGGTCTGAAGTTTGGACGGCAGCACAGTTTGAACCAGTTTTCACTAACTGTCCAAAAGGTTATACCATAATAGACGGAGAGAAGAGGTTGATTTTAGTTTACCAACTCCCCTCTCTGCTGGCAGGAGTGTTGTGCTGCTAAGATGCCGTAGTCATTACGCTGATGGATATCAGCATGTGGCGCGGCATGCTGCAGATTCAGCTCCGAAGCTGAAACACGAAATTTCTCCTTGATGCCGGTTGGCACAAACCTAATTTTTTCCCCACTTTCCACATCTGGTTTTAATATAAAATGTGTCTTTCTGCGCTTTTCCCCCCACCCCGACTTGCCACATCTTTAGAAATGGCTTCTTAAAAAAAAAAAAAAGTGTACAGAGTGTCACTCCCCTTCCCCTATATTCCTAGGTTTTAGAATTAATTGTATGTGTGTGTGGTAGTTCAGTAGTGCAGCTTGGGAGCTGAATAGAATGCAGCATATATCTTTGTAAAGGGATGTTTCATAAAAAAAGCAGAGGAAGACCAGATTATTTTTACTTCAGAGCAGTGAAACGCACTTTTAGCTGTTACAAGTTTTCAAGGAGCCACTTAAACAGGTAGAATACAAATTTGAAAGAAAAAGATCTGACCCTTTTTCACCCCATTTCACTTTAGGACAAGCTCTGGGCATGTTCTGGGCATTTCTAAAGTCCCTTTTTTTTTTCCTCACCCCCTTCTTCCAACTTGGTCCCTAAACACATTAATTTGTTCCTAGAAATTATCTACTCGTTTGTTGTGTTTTGGGTTTGGTTTTTTTTTTTGTTTGTTTGTTTTGCACACAGAAATCCTCAGACCAAAGCAAACACTGCCACCAAAAAATGTCGCAATTCAACCCAGTTTTGAGGGAAGTTCCCCTGATAACTTCTCAGCTCCAAAGAGAAGCAGTGGAGGCTGGGGCCACCGAGTCTCCATGGAAATCACAGAGGGTAAGGTTTGTTTAACTAATTAGTGGTAATCCTGAATAACTCTGTGGGCTTTAATTTATGGGGTTTCCACCAGGTTCTATGTTCAGCTCCTCAGGGAGTGCCTGGATCCCTGGGTTTTGTCACACACGGACTCCTGGAGACTGGCATGGCCTGCAGATCTGAGGGGCCAACTAGGGTGCAGGGACATGGCTTGAGGTGAAGTGCCCTCCAGTCCTCTGCATCTGGTGGTGGGCAATCATCATGCCAGGCTGCTCTCCCAAAGGCACTCTTGGATATCCAGAATGCAGGCTAGGACGTGGGCAGGATGGACACCCGGTCTGAGGAGGCTGACTGTACGTGGGACCTTGGTGTGCCACACCAGGCAAAAGGACTCTGTCAGCAGGGGCAATGCAGGGACCACCCTGACCTTTCACCTGCCTGCCTGGCTGCTTAGAGTTAAAGTGTTACCAGGGAAGGTGGCTGCAGCCTCCACACAGCAGATCTGGTGTGACCATCGCCACCTAGGGCACCTGGGGACAAGGTCCGAGCAGTGGGAAGGGAAGGTTGTTTCTGTGGCAGCTCGTCAGGCAGGCAGGAGAGCAGAGGCTGGGGAGGCCAGGCAGGAGGAGGATGTGATAGCAGGGCTGAGGTGACCAGCCTCAGGCCATCAGGGTGATGAGGAGACACAAAAGCTGTGGGGCTTGTTAGTCAGGGCCCCAGCCTGCCAGAGGAGCCCACAGTAAGGAGTAGGTTTCTTAGCCAGTGCGTGGGAATGGGCAGTGCCTTCATTTTGCCTGTGAACCAGGGGCAGCTTCAGGCACTGTTACAGGTGCACTAAGACTGAATGCCAGCATTCAGCTCCCCCATGAGCCCCCAGAACCTGCCAGGTGTTGGAGCAGGAGCAGGCTACATCTGCTCTCTGGCTGGCCACAATTCTAAATGGAAAAGGTACGTCCCAAGTACCAGAGCACCACTCCCTCATTTATATCCTGGAACTGGTCCAGTTAGGGTCATAACCAAGTGAAATGGGAACATCCAGCCCCATTCATGCTGTAAGAAAACAACACCTTTCTTTTGTTTTCTGAACTGTCTAGGGAGTGCCATAAGAGAGGGGGTCTCTACTGTCTGGATCTTTTTAGTTCTTCCTTGTTTGGGAGTGCTTTAGGATGGAATGACCTTCTGCTAACACAGCTGAGTACTGCCATGTCCCATGCCTTTAACACAGCTGAAACTCTTCACAGAGCAAGAATGGGTGATGGCTGCCTAATTCCTCTGTAACCAACCTGAGCAAGGAAGTATAATTATGATAGTTATCGCTGGGGGATGTTTCAAAGGGAAAGCATGCTAGATACTTGGACTAAGCACTTAATTTTTTTTTTTCTATCAAATTACTTCCAGCCCAGCAGCTAGCTCTATGTACATAATAGCTCTGTTGGCTTCAATGAGGTCCTTCAGTTAAGGTCAGCTAAATACCTGCCCCATGATAGGAGGCCACAGACCAGATGCAAGATGCCATGGTGTCACCTCATCCACTCCTTTCCTGTTCTGCTGCAGACTCCCACCCCACTAGCTAATTTTCAGCATTTGGCTTTGTATAGTTTTAAATTAATCAAGCTCCATCGGACTTTACTATTAAACCACTTGTTCATTTCCCTTTTAAAACCCAGATTTTTTTTCACACTCTAATAAGAGCACATACCAATATTTTATCTTTTCTGCAGTGTATCCCCAGGCAGAAATTATACTGTAATAATAAACTGGCTAGCTTGTTTTAACAGTTCCTGGCTTTTGGCTTTATGCAACACTGCAGGTGTGATTCTAGTAGCAATATTGTAGGTGTGAATTATTATGTTAGTGTAATAGGCTGTACTTTATTGTGCTTTATTGCTTAATTGGCTTCTTCCATAAGGATTCTGCAGTTGTTAGTGGGAACTAATGCCAAGCTTTTCTGTGAAAAGAATGGTACTCTTTTTCTGGTGTTTACTAAGGTCAGTAATTTCAGTGGGTGACTGGCTTTGGGAAATGAAGGAAAGATGTCACTAAATGAATTTAGAAAGTGCTTACTAAGTCCTTAATATAAAGCAGAGCAGGCTAAAAGATGCTCCTTGTTATGCGTAGATACTTGTAACCCCAATGAGCCCTTTGGGAAAACAGCTGGCTGAGCTTTCTGGCAAAGGAAGCTCTCTCCCATGCTCGGGGGATTCCCAGGTGGTGGGCAATATCTCTGGGTGGTTACATGCTCTGTGACCTCCTCTCCCCTCTCTATCCTTCCCACCACTTTACTTTTTTCTGAAGATGGAAGATCAAAGTTTTGTCTTCGCGGCAACACACAGGCTGATCCCCTTGCCAGTGTATCCTTCGGGGGTGTACCCTGGGCAGGGAGCTGCCTTCCCCCGCCACATGGACTGCCTGAAACATCAGGAATGTGGGCAGCCCTCCAGAGCATGTGCAGATCCTGCCACTCTGCCCGGGAATCACGGGGCAGGGAGGAGTCCCAGGGGTACCCAGATGCCCCACTGATGCCTCCACCACTTGAAACCTGAGACAGCTTCAATATGTGCAGCCACACCCTGGTATGGGGACCAAGGGTGTTTTTCAATGGTTTGAAATAATGAAAGCTGCTGCTCCTGTGAGTCACTCAAATTCCCACCATGTACTCTTGCTAAATGATTTCACCTCTGCTTCCCTGTGCTCCCCAGCACTATGCCTACTCATTCTGCTGAAGTTCATTTTTGGTCTCACACCTTCATTTAAGGTCTTTTTCTGTTTGTCTGGAGCTGCACATTTAGCAGAAGGATTGGTATTTACTTTCAGCTGGGTGAAATATTTATGCCTGGCATCTTGTTTGCAGGAGTAGTGGAGTAGGTGATTTCCCAAGTGGGATCTTCATCACACAGAGTAGGAAACTTTTGTTTTTCCCTTCTTCTTGTGATGGTGTTTTCCAAAACTATTAATGCAAAGCAGGGCTGGGCAGTAGCTACAAAATATGGATGCAGATCTAGATTCTGAAGTCACAGGGTTTTGCCTGGTTCCCCCAAAACACTGAGGCAATATCTGTGGTGGACACTACCTTGCCTTACCAGGGATCAAAGTGAAAATATGCAGAGCTGAAAGCCCAATGTATGGACCATTAATGGTTGAGTTAATAGGTGTTAGCCATGCACAGATTGTCCTTTTCTATGGCTGGGGCACAAAAAGTTGTAGTGCTCGTTTTTTCCTTTTTCCAGGTCTCACCAGCTCCAACCCAAAGGAGATGAGCAGGTTTGAGCTGTGTTTGCACTGTCTGGCCAGGAAGAGAGGACTCATCTCTGCCACAAAGGTCTCAGTGTGGTTTGTGCTGAAGTGGGATCCCACATCTGGGATCTACCCAAGAGCTGCATCATACTCTCTTAGAGATAGGATAGCTTCATAAAGGGAAGACTTTGCATCAGGAGTCTGCTGTGCATTGCAACATTTATCGCTGTGATTCACGTACCTCCAGTGTTACTGCAAATCCAGGCAAAGTGTGAAATGATTCTCTCGCTTATCTTTGAGGAAATGCAATGTGCTCCAACCATGCTGACTCTGAAAGTCAGCTCTACCCTGCTTTGGGCCACAAAAATTGTCAGGATTTTTAAAAAAGCTCAACAAACCTCAACACCACAATCTAGCCAATTAATTTTGAAGTGCTTTGGGAACAACTTGGGGTTTTTTCTTTTCACCTTATGCAGCTCCACAGAAACCCTTGGAGCTCTGCAGGTACATACCAAGTTATGAAGGAGCTGGAGGAACTAAGAGAGCTGGAACATGATTAACAACTGTCAAATTATGGGGAACACTTTAAAATCCCTTAAACCTCTCCCCTCCCCTACTTCATCCTGGCAACTAGGACATGTGCCTTTGGCTAGGCTGTCTTTCCCTGAGGCAGTCCCTTCACTTGAGGAGGGAGATGGTCTGAAACCACAGGCGAGAGGTTCAGAAAAGTCATTACAAAATCCAATGACATGAAAAAAAAAAAAAAAGAGACTGGGTGAGCTGCAGCACGAGGAATCATGTGTATGCCATCACCAGAGTCTTCAGACTTTTATCATAACCACAGCTTGACTGCCAGATAAACCGCTTGCTTTTGTATTCACAATTGCAAAATATCTCTGCAGCAGCTCTAGCAATTGCTCAGAGAGGAAGAAATACTTTTCTTGCATCCTTAGTATAGCAGGTGTTTTTACAAATTAAAGAAAAAAAGAGATTAATTCTGCATTTATTTTGGCCTTTTGCTATATCCCTGCTCTGTGTCTGAAATGTTTTCTTCACCAAAGAGACAAGCAGAGGCAGTCAACTCTTTACAGACAGTGTTTTTAGGTTTATCAATGTTAAGGTTGTTTTCTTGTACACATTTCAGTACTGTTTTTTGGTTTAGATAGCATGGGATTTGGTTTCGATAGCATGGGGTACTTTGTTGCCCTGCTGTTTTTAGCAGAAAAGCTTAAGAAGTTTGTTTCTCACTCCTGTTTGCCATGGAGGCCTCAATCCGAGAGAAAATTGTAGAAGAAACTCAGTTAATCGAAGGTTAAACAAAATGAAGTTTGTACGGTGCCCTGAAGGTTATTAGACTCAAGGTCTGAGCAGCTGCCAAGGGGAGTGAGTTCCAGGGCAGGAGCATTCATCTGAGAAATTCCAGTTGCTGGATGTGGAGGGGTTGAACCTGGGAGCTGCAGGCGCCTCCCATCTGAGCTCGGTTGCTATGGCTGCATGTGGGATAGGACCCCTGTCCCCTCCCACACTCCTGGTCCAGAGAGCAAGTGGATGGGAGGGCATGCCCCACTCCGTGGGAGGGCAATAGGGACTTGTCAATTGTTCCAGATGCCTGGCTGCTTCCATCACCAGTATGGAGGGAGCAGGGAGCTCTAAAATCACAAAGACAGGCAATTCCTGGGTGTCAGCGCTCATAAAAGGGCTCATGGAACTTGTTACAAGGCAAGACTGGAACTGGCACAGAGTCAAGGGGTGCAGCAAGAAATGCAGTGTGACCAGTGGTCAGCGTTGTGTCTTCTGAGCTGCTCTCCATCCACACGTCTTTGCCTCCCTATCAGAATGATGCTCCAGAGTGGCAGCTGGTTTGTCTTCCTCTTCAGTCCAGCTTGGAGGTGGAATTGAAATCACAGACTGTGGATGCAAGATGGAAACAGGCAAAGTGTTATGATGTCCTTTCAACTTCCAAGTGTCTTCCTAGTGGCCCTTTCTGCGATACAGAAGAATTTTGACTAAATAAAGTCATTAAGTGGAAACTATAAAAGCAAAGAGATGTACCTGGGTACACCTGCACTCTTATTCTTGAATATTAAGCATCATGTTAGACCTTCCTACACATCAGTTTGTATATCTGTGCAGCAGTCTTTATATTTTATTTCTCATGTGTGCCATAATTGCAGGAGTCCTTCATGCCAATGTAGACACTGATCTCACCGCATGTCAGAATTACAAAGTATATGAGAGAGCTGGAATAATAAGAATGCGTGTTTTCTGAAAAAGTAGAAGGTTTCTGGAGGAGGAGTTTTCCCAAAGGGAGCTAAGTTTACAGATCTAACTCATTCAGTCCTTTTTCCTTCTGAAGTTGACACACACATGCACAAACATACAGGCTCCAGTATCTATTTCATGGACACATTCTTCCCATCTCACAGTGTAAAGGTCTTGAAAGCAATAGCTCCTGGCAGTACCCCAATTCAACATATCTAATAGGTCCTTCCCAGTTTCAAAATCACTAAGGACACACATGGCCAAATGAAAGCAGGGCTTAAACTACCTTGCTGTCAGAAGCAATGGAACTAGCTGCCTGTCCTTGTGGGCTTGATTTGTGGGTTCTTTGTTTTTGTAGTCTTGGTTTGCTGACTGCATCTCAAGAACTGTGTTGCTAGAGCAACGTAGTTAATCTAATTCCTGGAAGTAACTCCAACTCCAACTGTTAAATGCAGGACTTTTCAAAATTTAATAGTACACTGCAGCGGGTTTTCATTGTTTCCCAGATTTTATGGATTAATAGGCTCCAGGTGGAAGGAAAAAAAGAATAAAATTGATTATTTGTAAACTACCTCTGACTCAGTGGATCTGCTCAGATTTAGGAGGGCATGGCCTGCCTACATACTTAGAGAAGATATTTTGGATGAGCATCAAATAGCCTTACTCTACTGATTTAAACACAGCATTTCCAATTTACATCACCTCAGTGTTTGAACCTGATGTTACGTGTGCAGACATTTAACCAAAGAAGGGACACTGCCTCTCTTCAGCTCCACATTTGATCTTCTCAGTGTTTGCATGTGATTGTGTGTGTACAGAGATGTGGATGTACAGATCACATGTATGATCACAAAATATCTATGCTTTGCCATGTTTTCCTGTCTGCTTGGGTGGGAAATCTTAGCTCCAGTAACTATCAGAGAAAACTTTTTGATGCAAACAACCACTGGAGGAAACAAATTCCCCCAAAGTGGTCCTTGTGATTTTCACCTGGTCAGGACACTGTGAATCTCCAGGTTAACTGGAACAGAGTTCCTTACTGCTGACATGCATTTCCCAGGCCTAAATTTGTGTTAGAAGGTTTTTTTGGGTTTTGTTGGTGTGTTTGTTTTTTACATTGCTGTCCCTCCTCGCAACTGTCATGCTGCTGCTCATACTTCCCAGCCTAGAGGAACTCTGTCCAGGCTTTATCTTAGTGGTTTGTATTCCTATGGTCAGCACAACAGTTCAGGCTTATTCTTTTTAACATAATTAATTATTGTTAGGTTATCTGGGAGTTTGACTCAGAGACTGTATTCCAGTAATAAGCATAATTTTGAAGAGCTTGTGCTTAAAAAGAGTTGTTATCTACTGCTTACTGGCAGGTTTTGAATCTTACATCCCTGTTGAGATTGATTTCCTTTACATGCCTAATTACTGATGACACAGTTAGATATAGGCTAAAGAGATATCTTGCAACTGGAAAAAAAGAGGAAGAAAAAAAGCTTTAAGCCAAGTTCTCTTTGACTTAAACAGAAGGAGGCTTCATTTTATTTCATTTTGTGAAGTCACCATGGAAGGATCCTCCCCCAAGAACTCTCAGCAATATGAGAAGTGTGTACAAAACAAGTCCAGACATCAAACAGGGCAACTCCCAAAATGTCTCTGCATTTGTAAACATGCATCACATCTGCTCAGCTTGGCTGTAAGTATGAAACATAAAACTTGGGATATCTGTCTTATTAATTTAAATGGATGCTGATTCAGGCTGTGGCTTGAGGAGATGAAGGATGCAGCTGCAGCTGGCTTGAAAAAATGTTTCAAGAAAAAAAAAGAGACCCTGAAAAATTAAATATGTTTTTATTAAAATAAAAGGGGATCAGTTGCCTGATCTGATTTGTACTGCACCCATAGGTAGGCCATTTGGAGCAACTGCCTAAGCACTGCCGACACTGTTAACCTTTTCCTGGGATCAAAAAACAATCTTTGATCCAAAGGATGTTCATGTTTCATGATGAAAACATGGAGTGAAGGAGAAAAGCTTCTGTGGCATTGAGATATGCTTCTTTTATTCCATAATATGTGTGAAAATGGTGAGGGAGCCTTTATTGGGAGGTATATTGAAGCTTTATAACCACCACAACCATGGACTGGGCTGCTTCAGCAGGTGCACTTTTCCAAACACCAGCAGAAAAGCTTGCAGTGAGAATGGACACATAGTAAGTAGTTTGTATGGATGTAGAGCGGCACAGCTTATCCCTAAGTTAGAAATATGTAAGTATAAACAAATAATTTAAAAAAATCCATAAATAAATATATAATAGGAATATATTTTACTTAGTCAGTAAAGAAAAGTTTTATACCAACACAGGTGCCTGTGCAACAGGGATAGTACTGTTAGAGACTACATAAACTAAACTAATATATATTTGATGCATACTTATATATCCATAACTATATTTGATACATAATTATAACATGGACAGTGTATGGAGATCAAGTCTGAGTCAAGTCTGAGATGTGGTGTAAAGTGAGTGGCCCAAGGTGACATTCATTCATGGTCAGGCACTACATGAGGTCCTGGTTTAAATGTTACTATAATATTGTAGTCACTACACTCCTGGCTTTGCACATGTTGGTCCACAGTTGCTGGAAGAATGTTTTGGATGCAGTTGCTGGAAGAATGTTTTGCCCTGTCCCTCCTTTGCAAGTTACATCTCAAAGACTTTACTGGCAGAGCTGCTGATCTGACTTGTCTCATGCAGTTCTGTCAAAATATCTACCTGCACATCTGACTGTGAAAAAGGTGTCTGTCCATAGCCAGGGGCTTTTGACTTGAGGCAAAGCATACTGAGCACAAGAATGAGCTGATCAAGACTGATCTGCACTTCCAAGAGTTTGGGGATCTGGAATTATTTACAAACTCATTGAATCCATAAATACAAGCACAGTTATCATGCCATCATTGGACTACTTTCACACACTGGTTAGTGTAAATATTGTCTCTCTCCTGTCATGTCAATATCTAGTCAGATGCACCAGCCAGGCACACTCTTTTCCATGCAAAATGGTCTTCTTTGTAGAAAGAATTTACACTATTTTTGATGGAGAGGCAGCAAATCTGTCACTAGTTAAACATGGAAAACACAGTTTTGGGAGCACTGCAACCTCCTGGAAAATGTTGGGCTTCACACTGCAGATACCAAATACCATGTAGTGAGAACTCTGTGTGGATGTCGGTGGGCAGAAAGGGGAAAGTAAGATGTGTCCTAATGCAGAAAGTGAGGTCTGCTTCTTAAGGGTGCAAAAATGCCTTGACCTTTTGCCTTTGGCAAAACCTCACTTTATACGTGTTCTGTGGCCTGTGTCACTTGGCCACATCCCAAGCTCACCTCTAACATGGCTATCATTTCAGCAATGTGGTGTGTGCAAGTGTCCTGGATGATTATCCATGTGGCAGCAGTGCTCAGAGCCTTAAGCCAGGCCTGTAGCCCTTTGTGTTAGGCACAGAGGAAGTACACTGACAGTCTCACTCTGAATATCTCTTGGTCTAGAAAGACTGGCAAAAGAGGAGGAAAGGAAAGAGAAGCAGCAGAAAAAAATCATCCAGGTTTGCACAGTGTGGAAACAAGGCAGCAGAGGTTCCTGCTAATGGGTGGTTGCTGTTTTCTTGCCTTCTCAGCACCCAGTGTTGTGTCACTTAATTCAGCAGAAAGTAACTTTTGGGTCATGTGTAGGCACAGGGCTTTTGCAATGCAGCTCTACCAACTTTTCGTGCTGTGATAACCTAAGAGCATTCCTCATCCTGTATGACTGCTGTGCCCTGCTGCCAGAGTGACTGTCCTAATGCCTGAGTGACAAACAGGTACATGTACCCATGTGGAGGTTTTTCTAGGGTAAAGTTCAGCCTCCAAGTTTCAAACTGCTTGCATGCAGCAGATCATTGCTGCTGCTGGAGCGGGGCCCCGAGTACCTGGACCTCTGATGCCACAGCCTCCATCTTACACTTTGGGCTGAAAAGTGCTCTGCGAAGGATACATCGTGTTGTTACCACAACTGGTTTCCCAAGGGAGCTGTGTGCAAGAGGTTATTTTTCTGTTCTTTGATTTTTCCCTAATTCACAGAAATATCTGATGTTCTCCGGAGTCCAATAGACTTTATCCACGCTGCTAATGATTATTTCTATTCAATCTCCTTAACAGGACTGAGGGAGCAGTGACTGGTCATCCCTGTGCAATGTGACTCGTGATCCTTCCTGGACCTTTTGAGTGACCAAGCTGGTAGGAAATGAAAACAGAGTGGTGATGACATTAGCACTTCTTGCTCTTCATAGTGTAAAAACCCCCAGGACTAACTCATTCTTCAAGCTCCTCAGTGACTAATAGTTGTTTTATCATCATTTCAATTAGAAAGCACTTATCAGCAATCTTTGCTAGCTCACTGCATGAATTGACCTGTCATTCACTGTCTCAGCCCTTGGAACTGGTAATTAAGTTTAGCAATCTGCCTCAGCAGTTCCAATTGAGATACAGTGGTATGTTTCCATGTGAATAGGCAGACACTTTGGGGTTTCCTTCCCAATAGGAAAGGGCTTTGAGAAAACTGAAGAAGGGTACCAGGAGATGCCCTGTGTCAGGTACCTGCAACCCTGAAAGCCTCACAAGCAGAGCACAGTGAGTGGCACAGAGCAGCTCCACCATGGCTGGGGGTGGGCTGCAGAAGGGTATCAGTGGGGCCAACCTGACTACCTATGGCCCAGGGAGAGGAGCAGCTTTGTTTGGAGTTGGACACCATAAGCTGGGACCAGCACGCAATGCTCCCTAGCTGAGCACCTGTTTCATCCTTGAACTTTCCAAACTGCATGCTTTTGTAAAGGAGATTTTCACTTTATTCTCAATGTTGAGGTATGTCAGCCTTGAAGTTTGGGCACAGATACAAAGCTCTGAAGTCGAAGTACCTCTTTGTTGTTGAGCAAGGGGTAAAGCAAAGCAGTTGCAGTGAAGTTATGTGTGATGAAATCCAGGGATCAAGTACACTGACACAGGTCCTACATCTTCTCCAGTACAGTTCTCCTCAGTGCCGGCAGAGGACATGCCCTATTGACAGTGTAAACAACAACAACAAATGTAAGCCAGCCTCCTGCTGGAGGAGGTTTTTTAAGGGGGTTGACCCTATGGAAAAGTGACTGAACTGCAATGGCATGGTGTGATTTGCCATGCTAACCAGAGGGAAATGCTAGCAATGTCACAGGTATTGCTGAATTGAGGCTGCACGCCTATTGTTATCTCCTGGCCTGTCCAGGTATGATTTTCTTTTTCAGGTAAGAGGAAATTTGCAGATTGCTTATGCTAAAGCCGTACTGCTGGCAAAGGAGCTTTGCTCCTCATCTGGATCTGTGGCTGACTATAGTTGATAGGGGCTGATTTTCAGTAGCTAGCCCACTGGTTTTTTTAAGCAAAACTTTATTCTGAAAAAACAGACATCTTAAAAAAACCCACACAACCCTCTTCACAACTGCCAAGGGGTACAGAAATGCCAGGGTCCCCATTACTCACTCCAAAATCAGGTTCAAGTTGCCTGGCTTTGGGTTTTGGAGGAAATGCACAATGTGCAGGGTTCACTGAACGCCACAGAAGATTTGGATTTGAATTTTTCTGGAGCTGCGCTAAAATATTTCTTACCATTTCTGAAAATATTCCTTACTCTGTTTTATCACAGGAAACATCCTAAGGGGATTTTTCTACTTCTTCTTTTCCCTTTCCTTTCACTACACCAGGTTTGTCTCCCTGCTGTCTTAAGGAGACCACCTACAACTTAAGGAAATAAAGACTTCTGTGAAAAAATACAGGAAAACCTGATATTTAAGGGTCAGCTCCCCACAATATTTATCTAGTTGTCTGAGCTGGTCCAACCACAAAATGGGGGGGAAAAAAAATCACTATCATGTGGTGGCTGGGAGGGTAACCTCTGTTAAAAAACAACAACAAAAACAAAATGCAGCAGCGTAAAATTGATGGGAAAAGTGCCAAGTAGAGGAAAGGAAAAGGAGTGATATTTATGAGGTATAGTAAATAATAGCACTAGGATGTAGTGCTTGGTGAGGATAAAGCAGCAGATATCTTTAATTTTGGAGCAGAGAGATGGGGTTTTGTTTAGCACAATTTATTTAAGAGATTTCTCTGTGTTTATAGGGGAAAAAAGTGGTACTGAATATGAATTAAAAATTTTAAAAAAGGCAAAAAATACACTTTCTTCCCTGAAACTACCCAGAGGTTTCTTAGAGCATTCTGCACCCTGAAGATCATGTGCCTTAACTTTAGACCTGAAAAGCAGAGAAGGAAGGAAACACTTACAATTTGGAGCAAGGCCGCCTTTCCTCACCAAGGCACTAAGCAGGGATGTAAATTACAGGGTGTCTGTTTCAGGCCCCTTTCAGTATACGGCTCCTATAAGAACTACAGAGTAAGATAATCCTCTGGAGATCAGAGGCAGCGTGCTATTAGCAGGAGCTCATAGGTTACATTTAGTGGTGCCTGGGGTACCTTTATGCTGAAGTGTTAGTGCCAGCTCGAAAGAACATAATCTTTCTCTTGAGTCTAATTATTCATTCATTGCACATGCAACAGAATATTCAAATGTGTTTAATTAGTCGAAAGATTGTGCTTTAAACCCACAAAAGCAAGGCAGGAAGGAATAAGGATGAAAAGTCAAATAGCCTCTTTTATCTAATTGCATCTCTGACTACCTTGGAGTCCCCAAGCACCAATGTAAAAGATACTGTAAAAATATTTAAATATAAACCCATAGCTGAATATGCTAGAACCACAGCATACCCCTGTGTTTCTCTTATGCTTAATGACCACTTGAATTGCTCCTGATTTACACCAGTTCATACAGAAAGGGAAAAGTGTACAGTTTGTGTCCACTCGGCCCCCCAGCTGGGTCACCTGTAACATTGGTGGTGTGGGCAAATTACCTTCTGTTGTTTGCAAAAGAAGTTTGTTACCTGCTTTAAAAATGCCCTATTTACATTTTATCATGAAAGCATATTAAGTAAAGTTCTCAAGGATTTCCATTAAAGTTTGGTTAATAGTGCAAATAGAGGGTTATATTTAATTATAAACTGTAAAGGCTTCACCCTTGAAAACAATGTCATCATTTTATCTTTTCATCTGAAGTACCTTGTTTTTTCTTGGTTTTTGGTGTGGTAAGTTAACTGGATTCTGCAGGTGCTTTCTGAAATCTAATGGTGACATAATTGTTACATAAAGTTGCAGCAGCAAAGTTTTTACCATGGAGCCTGTGGCTAAAGGAGAGATCCAGCAAGAAGGAGAATGAAGGCTTGTGCTTCTACCAGTTCACTCGCTACTTAGCCCTGGGTGAGTGCTTCTGGCTCAGATTTTTGGGAGTGGTCACTCTGCCCCCAAGCCCATTCATGTGACATTATTTTATACTCACTGCTGAGTATCAACAGCCCCAAAGGAGACCATCTCTGGACAGGCATCAGCCCCCAGCCAGGCATCTCCTCCCAGGGGAACCAAGTGCCCTGGCCATGCTCTGGGTCAGCCCAGCTTCACGCAGCTTCCACTCTGCTTATCCCCACTCAAGTAGTATAATACCTTTATCTCAGAGACATTTTGGGTGGAAGGCACACCTTCAAAGTAGGGTCATCTTCATGTAAAATCAGCTTTTTCCTGGGCTAGAACAGGGGCCTGAAGATACAGGTTTTCCCAAGGTGTGGTCTGTGGTATGTGATTTAGTGCAAAGACAGTGCAAGAGTGAAAGAAAGAAACAAACCATAAAGTGAGCTGAAAATCCAGCTCCTAGAATTAGAGGAGTTAAGGGCACTCGGTCCTGCTTTAACAGAGTTCAGACAATTAAAACAAGCCATTACTATTGTGGATTAATTAGCTCAGCTGGGATGGGTGATAACGAGTGTGCTTCAGTGGATTGTGACCATGAAGATGCTGTATCCATGACCCATCTTTGAGAAGCTGCAGACTTGCTCCAGAGAACGGGTGTCAAAATAAATCTGCTTAGTATTCCCAAATATGAATGTTTCATCCTGGAAAGACAGGACCTTAGTGAAAGCACAGTAGAAAATAGCCACTTCATTCTAACCCATATCATACAATATAGTGATTGTCTTATTTCCTTCTAGGCTGGGAGCATGGTGCCATAAGCAGAGCATGAAGCAGGATACAGTGAATTTATTGTTTTAGCACTTCTGAAAACCACCATGTCTGTGTATGCAGCGTGTGGAATTTGTCATGCAAACACCTATGTTGTTTTAGATACCCTTAAACAGGCTTTGAAAGGGATCTCAAAGAATACAAGATATTGAGGGACTGATTGGCACTTTCTATGTACAGCACAGGACCGTGAGACACAACTCCTGAACTGTGAGCTCTTGCTCTTGCTACAGGCACTAACTGAGGGAAGCCTAGGTGGCCATACCTCCCTGCTCTCCTCCCAGCTCTGCAAATAAATGCTAGGTAAGTTTTGGAAGCCTTTTGCACTCTGGTGCAAGTAAATTTCCTCCTGTGCTGACTCTTCAATAGAAGAGATTTGTCTGAGCCACATTTTCTTCCTTCTTCCTCCTCTGCAGCTCCTGTCATTTGGAGATGTAGCTGGGGAGCAGAGTTCATGCCACTGTGTCTTCTGAGGAACAGGTTGGCCTGTTTGGATTTTTTTTTCATGAGGGTGCAATGACCAGGCTGTGGAAAAGGTGTTGTTCAGAGGGCTGGAGCCATTGTGGCATGGCTGGTAAGGATATTGAGGAGGAGGTGGTGAGGCTGCAGTTGTAACTGTAAGCACAACCTCTGGCCATAAATTTGATATTTCCTCCTCCTAAAACACCATCTGCTTGCTACTGTTTATATTCCATGCCAACCCTCACACATTCAGGCAAGTCTGTACTACAGGGACACCTGTGGTCACAGCTCCTCCCTGAAGTCATCTTTGCAGCTTGGGAGGAAGGTGACCTCCCTTTTCAGAGTACTTCAGCCTGAATTAACAGAAAACTGCCTGTGGTTGTGGGCTGCCTGTGTTGAATGTTTGTGCCACTTATCTCTTACCTAAAGATGGAGGTTTTGAAGACACTTTAAAGTGTTGGGTTTTTTTCCTTTCAGCTGCTAATCTTACAGTGTCAGGAGCCTGCACTCATGGGAAAGTTGCACCAACTTACCTCAAGGGGCTTTAACTTTAGTTAGAGCGACATAGGATGAATTATGCATGTGGAGGGTTGGAAGGCTCTGCAGAAGGATCTGGACAACACTAGAAGCAAAGTGTGACCTTGCAGCTTCCCACTGTGCTCTTTCACTTCACTTTTCTGGTCAGTCACGAGAGCTCAAGCAGAAGGCAGCCAACTCTCCCTATCTCCCATCACCCTTGCACAGCTACTGCTGTGTATTCCACTGCAGGACAGCCATCCCTGGCATAAGGTTTGCTCCCCAACAGGCTCGTGTGAGCACTGGTGGGACTCCAGGCTGTGGATCCCATACTGCATGGGCTAGGTGGATGACTCACAAAAGCTGGGATTGTGCCCTGCCAGGAAGCAGCAAAGTGAGCAGTGATGCTGCCAGTCCTCTGCAGGGTAAAGTGAGCCTCCCCAAGGCAGCCCTTTGTCCCTTGGAGGGAGGATGAGGAGGAGGTGTAAATCACAGCTGGGTTTCCACATGGTAACCTGAAGGCCTTTACCTCTGCGTGGTGTTTCACAAACAGCATGAGGGGCAAAGAGATGACTTTTGTGCTTGTTCTGGTTTTCTCACCCAGTGTGGCTCGGTCCCTAATGAAAATCAGCAGGGAGCAGATTTCTTGGGTAACCACCATTCCATGAGATAAAGTGAGAGAAAAAACAAACTGGGAAATATGGACTGTTGGGTTTTGCCTTGCTCATCCTTAGGGCCTGTGTGCAGATGAGAAGTGCCAAAGGTCAAAAGGCCATGGACTTCATCTTCTTCCCCTTAATTTTTATGTCCACTGTTACAGAATGGGATGGGTCCATCCTGTGGATGCCTGTATCCCACTGTTCTTTTCAGGATACTTCCCAGTGTTTTTGTTGGGGTGAGGACAGGGGCTTCCTATGGGAATTCAGCCCACAGGGCCTGTTACCACCTCTGGCACCATTAGTGTGCTGAGGGATGAGCGAGGAGGCTCTTGCAAGGAGGAGCGCTCAAAGCTTGCAACTGCAAAAATCCTAAAGCAAAACAGTGGAAAACTGGCTGGATAAATGTGGAAAGCTCTTGGAAATAAACAGCCCACAGAGGCACAGCCAACCTTTTTGAAACTGGTTTAAAGCCATCGGTTGCTGAGTCCTCCTCCATGTGGGCTGAGCCTGAGGGGAAGGCTGGCACTCCCTGCGAGGTGTGCAGGGGGCACAGTGGGTGCCTCTCCCAGCCTCCTGGGACTATAACGTGCAGAAGAGAAGCCAGCTGGCAGCGCTGGAGGCCAAAAGCCTCCTTTCCCAGGGGCTGGAGCAAAGTTGAGGGCATTGAGCAAGATGCAGGGCTGAGTCTGGTGTCCCCCGATGGTGGCAGGGGAGGGTGGGGGCATGGCAGGGCTGTGGGAGTTGTTGTCCTTGTCCTGCATCCATCTGCCCCGCAACATTTTTGAAGTGCTAACATGTTTTATGACGCCACGCAAGTGAAACGAAATAGTGGCTCCTGGCTCCTCGTAACTTGTGTAAATTCCAGATGTGACAATCCTTTTACTGGCAAATGGAGATGTTTATCCCTGTGCTCTCCTCGAGCTGAATTAGCTCCCACTAGGAAGAGCTCGCTGAAAATGTGCCTGCCTGTCTACTAAACAGCTGCGTAATTGTCCCTCTGCCGCTTCCCGGAGCTGCACATAAAAAGTGCAATCCAAATTCCTGGGCAAACCAGGCAGGGCCCTGGAGAGCACTTCCCACCCCCCTTCAGGAATTGAACGTCATGCCTAAAGGATAATGCAGGATTAGGGCAAGGGGAAAACGAGTGGCTTAAACAGATCCCAACTGCAGCGAGGCTCAGCAAAATGTATCCTTATTCCCAGCCACAAGCCTCTTTCTTTTATTTTTTTTTTTTAAATAAAATTTGTTATTATTGCAAGGGGAAGGAGGAAAGGGCCTCCAGATTGTGAAACAGGCGGAAGAGGAACAATGTTAGTTCCCTGAAAGCCCCCAGCCCAGGCCGCAAGGCCGCCCTGTCCTCTGCCACACGGCGGCCTACATGGGAAACCCTTCCCGGCCCTTCCCTGCCTGTCCTCCCCCACCTCCTCCTCCTCCTCTCCCGGAACACACAGGCACTAGTTATTAGGGATTAGGTGGAACAGATGCATGTAAGATGCTTACTGCCTTTTCCAGACACAAGGCCACTTTCCAATCAGCTCAGAGGAAACAGGGTAATTAGATGGAGTCGTGGTCAGGGAGTGGGGGGGGGAATTAGCCTCTTATTCAACCAGAGCCTGCAAGGCCACCTCTTCCTCCCCACACTCCCTCCTTTCCCCTCCTCCCCATTCCTCTGCCCACTCTGTCGTTTCAAAGCTTTTTATTTTTTCTTTCCCTTTTCCAGGAGGCAGCTGATGCCGGCCGGCTGGCTGCCAAGCAGGTCAGGCCTCTGCAGCTGAAACTGCCCGAGATTCCTGAGCGGGACGATGAATCAGCTGTGTCCTTTAGGGTACATCCTCTCTCGGGCTTGCTGCTGCGATGTCGATGTCGTGTCTCTCCACCGCTTCCCCGTGGTGAGAGTGTGCTCAGAGCTGCTGGCTGATGACACTGGGTGGGTTGATGAGTTTGGTTTAACTCTTCCTCCTCCCCCTCATAAACCAGCTTCGCCTCCTGGTGAAGTTATTGCCCCTTAAGCTGACGATAGCAGCTCTAGATGTCTCAGTGGAGGAGAAGTGCCTGGCTTTGAAGGAAATGATGCCTTGCTTGTCATTTGCCTTCTTTTAAAAGCACATTAAGACAGCTTTGGCTTGAGTGCCCTGCAGGCAGGAGTTCTGAGTAAGGACAGGCTGGTTTTCACTGTGTCCACCCCTGCTCCCAAAAAAAGCCTTGACTGTTGGGGTTGCTGGGCGCAACTGCTGCAGACTGGAGGCTGCTGTACCCAGGCTGCCTTATGCCTGATGACTCTCACAGCATAAGAGATTTTCGTTTTCCAACCTTTAAAAGTTCTTGGGTGTGTTTACACTTCAGTGCTTGTTCATCCCTGAGGAGATTTTGCTGGGTAAAGTCCTCCAAATGCGGAGGGCTGTTCTGTCACTGTTATGCACAGGGCAGCTGAAACAAGGTAATGGTTATCAGGCACTGGGGATTAAGAAGCTGACTATTGTATTTATTACCATCTCCTCCCACATGCTCCTGCCTTGCTTGTTTGCCTTCTGAGGCCTGACTGTACTGCTGTTTGTTGGGAGAGCACTGCTCTTTTCCAAGATGTTTGGTTTTAAAACCATCAGAATGTCCTCAGGGTGTTTGGAAGGGGATGTGCTGTGTCACGAAAGAGTGTTCCCCATGGAAATATTTTTTCCAAGTGACAGGTCAGTTGGGCAGTAAACATGCAAAGGAGGATCACCATTACAAATGTAAAAGAGCAGAGAAGAGCTGACCCCAACTCTGAGGCAAAGAAATGAGAGAGTTTCTTCCCCAAATGCAGGTGCTGCTCTTCACTGTTGGTACCCTTTTGAACATCATGTAGATAATTTTCTGAGATTGACATTAACCTCTTTTCATAAGCGTGCACGAGCACCAAATGTTGAAAGACACTTCAGGGCTGGATGGAAAATTTCTGACCATGGTTTGCTGTCAGGAAATGCTGGTTCAGCAAGAGGAAAAAGATGTCAACTTCAACAGTAAAAAAAAAATCAGAAAGAAACAGAAAATATGATACCAATGAAGAAACTCTCCTGGGGGCTTTTTGAAATAGTGAGGTTTATTTTTCAGTGCCCTGTTTTTATTGTTCATTGACATGTGGGATAAACACAGCCAGAGCAGAGGCTGTACCATCTTTTTCCCTGTGGTTTTGCTCAGTATGTTGTAGGTAACAGCTTCTGCATACCCAACACATCCTTCCCAGTGCCTACCTGCAATAACACAGGTGCAAACAGTGCAGGTGAAGCAGGAGGAACTTTTTGTGATGTACCATCTTTCTTAAGGGGGAGCAAAGTGCCTCTGTGAAGCACAAAACTCCCATGGAGGCATGCTGGGATCTGTCTTGGAGGTGGATTATCTCCTTCACACCTGCACTCCTGGCCATGTGGGTTAACTGATGACCTAGTAAAACCATTGGCTCTCCTCAGATCTTGACATACTCCTCATTTATGTAGCTGCAGCTACTTAGGTCTGGTAATTCTAAAAATGGCATTCTTCTTGAGCACCCAAGTCCTCACAGGAGTACAAAATTAAATATACAGGGCAGAAACATGACATGGAAGAATAACCTTGTGTTGCATGGGAAGTGTGTGTAATTTTGGTTACTGCTCTGCATTTTTTTATGTCTGCCAAATACATGAGATTGACAAGTAAATAGACAAAAATATATATGTTGAAGCAAAAAAAGCTAAGAAAAGCAGTATTCTAGTGAAGTTCTGAAAACAGCTAACCAAATAAATCTCCCCAAATACACATTTTTGCTACCCAGGGTGGCTGTTTGGTTCAGGACCTTCCCAATTAGCATTATAAACATACCAAAGTGCTATGCATGTTTTAGAGTAAATTGCCTAAATAGATTATTATTGTTGGATAGCAATTAAAATGATTGAGTAGTCTAATCCATGTCCTGGTGTAGTGCCAAGTATCAGAGCTCTGATTTATGCATTTCCCCCTCCTCCCCATGCTACTTCTGAAATGGGACAGCGTGGGAAGCCTGGCAGCACGTGGGACAGAACTCCCCTCAGCACTATCAGGCCACTTGTTCCTTGAATTCCCCCCCAGGAAGTGGGATGGTGAGAGGAGAAGAGACTTGGCACTTCCCATCCCTGCCGATGAATAGAGCCAGGCTTTCTTTGGACTGCAAGTGAATTCACCGGGCCTGATGCTCAGGCCAAGCCCCAGAGCTGCTTGTTCCTAGGAAGGAAAGGTAGAAGATTCCTGAGGTAGTATTTTTTTTTTTTTGTTTCTTTATTTTGTGTTATGGTGAAGTTCCTGTCTCAAAAGTGATGCTTGTATTTTAGTCTCCTTTTTCAGTGCTGCCCCCTAAGGCAGAGGATACAAGAAGGGAGCATCGTTTTTGTGACAACAAGGATGCATCCTTTGCAGTTGTGACTCCCTTTGTCTAGAATGTGGGATGCTGTGGCTGGCCTGCTGTCCTTTCTGTCTTTCTCTGGGACAGCTGAAGTGAGTACCACAGTAACAGATAGGTTTGTGATGGATGGGCTGGCAGAATCAACATATTTTACAGAGGTTAATAAGAGTTTTGTAGCTGTTATTTATTACCAGGACAGGGAACGCCTACATGTGCCCCTATCTCTTATTGCAGCAGTAACGCTTGTCTTGAAAACCAGCTCGTCAGCTTTCCCCCAGGCACTCATCTGCTTTTCCTCTCCTTACAGTTCCTCCAGGCCATGCTGCCCATTTAGCATTTCTCTGGACTACAAGGGACAGACTGAATGTCTGGGAATGTACACACAAATCGTATGACCCCAAACAGCCTGCACTTCTTTCCCCCCCTGTTACTGGATCACTCAGGTGTTCTTGCTTTGAATCTCCCCCTTTGTTACCTACCAGGCCACTCGTGGCTGGAAGGCTGTCGGGACAGGGGCAGTTTGACACAGCATGCACAGCACAGAGGAGCAGTCTGACCTGCTCACAGCTCCACGCGCTGCTGCTCTAGTGACAGCGGTGATTTGTCATGCCTGCTATTGGAAGAAAAAAGTAACTCTTTGCAGTAAGCCACACACTAATCAGGAGCTTTTGGGGACCTTTTCCTGTTTGTTTTCCTCCCCGAGTGACTTGCCTCTGAGTGGGACACTTTGCAGCCCCGAGCCTATGTCAGCCCTGCTGGGGTCTGGCATTTGTCAGTCACTCCGAAGATGGGAGCTCAACTGAGAGGTTTTCCCAGCTGCCAAACATTGTTCCTACTATGGGAGGCTTTTGGTCCCAACCTTATAGAAGCTGTCAGTGCTCTGGCTGCTGGGCAAGGCTTCTGCCAGCCCGGGGGTGAAAAAGGAAAGACAGGCTTGTCCAAGTCTCTGGCCAGATAATGCCCGGATTTCACCGCCACGTGATGCAGCTGTTTAGCAGCCTGTGCATGCAGACGATGTTGAAGACCAAAGGGGCATGGGAGAAAAGGAAGACACGTTTTGTTTCTCCTCTCCCCTCCTCTGCCTGTTTTTGTCATGCTGCTGTTCTCTTGCCCTGCTCCTCAGCTATTTGGCAGAATCTCTGCCATTGCAAATGTACGTGACTAATCTGTTACTTGAGGAAACGATTCACAGGCATGAATGACCTAGGCGGTCAAGGAGTTGATGGCATCCTGTGCTGGGAGGAGTGTTTTGGGGATTTTGGGGGTTTGGTGTGCTTTTTTTTTTTTTTTTCTTTCCCCTAGAGGGTTGCTCCCTCTGTTAACTGATGGGAGAGAGATACCCATCGGAGTGCTAGATGCATGGATAGGGTCTCTGTTAAAGAGGTGGCCACCCTCTTCCCAGCCCCAGGGGCAGATGTGCTGCACCAGGACTGCACGTCCCCCTTCCTCCCCAGCCACGTGGATGCCGTTCCCTTGCGGTGGCACGGTGCCATCAGCCACAGCGTGCTCGCCGGAGTGCAGAGGCTCTGAAAGGTCTGGGTGTGAGATTAGGGCAGATCCTTACTCGGAGTGCAGAGGCTCTGGAAGGTCTGGGTGTGAGATTAGGGCAGATCCTTACTCGTTCATCTCCCAACCAGCTCAGGCAGACACCCGAGGCCGTGGGACCGGAATGCTCTGACCTGAATACAGCCAGGCACTGTCCCTCCAAGGCCGGTCCTCGCCTCCCTCCACCACTTCGCTTTGCTCCGTTTCAGCTGTGCATCCTTAAGTGATTCAGGGGCTCCGGGCCAAAGGGCTCTGTGCCTCGCTGGGCTGATCCTGAAGAGAAACGGTGATGTGCCAGGAGGTCTGGGAGGCGAATGTCATTTCATCACTGTTCTCCCGGGAGAGGTAGAGGGATCCAGCATGGGAACAACGGGGGTGGGGGGGCAGGGGTTAATGAGGAGAAATGGGATAAATTAAAGAAGGGAATATGTAGGCCAAGTATTTGGAGAAAACATATGTTTAAATGCTGTCAAGCCAAGAATTATTTTCTCCAAAAAATAAGTAAATTCCAGAGAATGACTAAATTATTGGACACAGCTCCTAACTAGGTACCTTGAAAATGTGTTGAATCAGGCTGTTGGTGTGAATTACTAGCCCAGCTCTGGAAAATATACCCTAGGGAGCACCAGCTTTCCTGGTTTTCCACTGATCTTAATGCCAAAGTGAAATCTCCTGAGGCAAAGGGACATTAACTAACTTACAGTGCCATCTAGCCCCATCTAAGACATAAGACGTCTATGAGTGGTTGCTAATTTTGTTCCTGTAACCGGGAGGCTGAGTCACTTCAGCTCTACCCACCTCCTAGGTCATGTGCTTGTGGATATAAGTGTATCTTGGAGTACATCCGTGCATGCACTGGGATGTATTTTTAAAAACCTGTCCATGAGCCATAAACGTAAATGCCTGACCGGGAGCCATCCCAGCTGGACAAATCCTATGTGTTTTCACGGCCACTCGAGGTGGGGAGGGCAGCTCAGTGTTGCTTAGGCCTGGCTGGCACTTCCCATTGATAAGACCTCACTTTGGATGGCTCAGGGGTTTGCCAGCCTGCAGGTGCTTGAGCTGGGAGCGTTGGGTGCTGGGTGCTTGCTGCAGGCTATTTGTAGGGACTTTTCCCCAGAGCAGTGTTTGTAACAGCTTCCAATGCTCAGAGCACAGGTTTCCACTCTCTGAGGGTGAAAAAAGGCAAATGTGAAAGCGACAGTGCTGCTGCTACTGTTCATCTTGTGAAACACACTGGGGGCAGAGGGTGGTGGCTCCAGCTCCTGCTGCCCACACTATGCTCTGATTGCACCCCTGCACCTCCCACTGCACCCACCACAGACACATCATCCCCTGAGAGATGGGGTATGGAGTGAACTTTGGTGGGAGTGAACCTATCAAAGGCCACAGAGTGGAAAAAGGTGCCTTGGGCTCCCTGGTACAAGGGTTCAAGGCTCTCTGAAGTCTGTGAGAGTCCTAAAATTGCTGTTTTAGCTCTTCGGGCTTCTGCTTTTTACCCTTGTGGGCTCCAGAGGGATTCAGGGGTTGTTGCTGGGGCCCATGTGTTTAGTGCAGTATTTTTGTTTTGAGTCTGCAAAGCTGGTGCCAGCCTTTCTCTTCTGCCTTACAAGATACTAATGCAGGGAAGCTGACCAGACTGCCAAAGGTAGCAAAATAACCTTCTACAGAAGAAAACACCCATTATCCTAACTGGGCTTGGATTACCAGTGGTTTTTTGCACTTTCTGCTTTATGTTTCTTTTTTTTTTCTTTCCTTGTGTGCTTGCAGTAATGTCCGTAGCCAGACATATGCTCATGGCCTGGAATGAAGTCGACTGCAATTACATCCTGAGGGAGTCACTCAACGGGGGTTTTGTGGAGGCAGGACGCAGGCTCTGGTGGAGCTGCACATGTGCTGTTAGACCTCCAACTGCACTCGCTCTGCCTTCAGCTTTGTGGGAACGAGGAGCAGCAGGCTCAGAAATACAGCCAGTCTGGTGCACATCTGGAGGCAGTAATTTGAGGTAAAGTGTGCACCTTCTGTTCTCGATTCAATGAGGTGTTTTCTTGCATTAGTGATTTCAGCGCATCAGCACCAAAATTCATCCTTTTAAACACACTTGCTCCCTGTCTCCCATGCTCTGTGCTGGTCAGAACCTTCTTCAAGCGTAAAGGTGTTGGGAGCTGGGTTGCAGGGTCAGGCTTCTCTCCTGTAAGGCTCCTTGTGCATTACTTCCTTTATCTCCAAGAGCAGCCAGAAGCACATGCTGTGGCAACATAATCATTTAATCCAGGCTGGTGAAACCTGTTCTCCAGATGAACAACTGACAGATCGTTTGCTCTGTAGCTCTGCATATGAATGCAATGTTTGTTGGGGTGGATGGATGCCGGTGCCAGTTTTCCACTCCAGTTTCCAACAAAACCAAGCAGCAGCCTGACCATGAATCTGCTTCCAGCTCCTTCCTCTGCTGCCTGCAACATCCTTGCTGCAGCGACATTAGTGCTGGGGCTCTCCCTCCCTGGCTGCTGGCTGCTGATGTGGATGCAGTAGGTCCACAGATTCCTGGCAGGTGAACGCAGCCCTTGGAGGAGTGCAGCAGGCCTGTGGCACCTGGGATAGGAACGTGTTTGCCTGGGGAGGCAGGTGATACCTGAAAGGGTGCAGCCAAAACTAACAAAGGTGTGTTCAGAGATAGATACAGTTTGATCTTTAGCCCCTGATACAAACCTTGCCTTGGTTGGGGAAGCTGCTCTGCCAAGCCCTTTTGTAAGGGTGTAACAGCCTGGCGGATTGCTGGTGATTCCAGCAGTGGGTTGGAGTGAGGACATGTGCTGCTGCCTCCCTTGCAACTGCTGTGAGTTAGCAGGGGCAAGGGAGAGGTGCACCCCCTGTTTTAGGCCTCTGAAGTCCTCAGGTCTGAATGTCAGATGTGAGGAGATGGTGCTCTTATAGGCTTATGTGCAGTAATAGAGTTACAGAGTGCCTTGGGTTGGAAGGGACCTTAAAGATCATCGAGGTCCAAGCCCCCCTGCCATGGGCAGGGACACCTTCCACTAGACCAGGTTACTCAAAGTCCTGTCCAACCTGGCCTTGGACACTTCCAGGAGTGGAGCATCTACAGCTTGTCTGAACAACCTGTTCCAGTGTCTCACCACACTCACAGTAAAGAATTTCTTCCTAGTATCTAATCTAAATCTACTTTCAGTTTAAAGGCATTAACTCTTGTCCCATCACGACATGCCCTTGTCAAAAGAGCAGAGCCAGTGGTTCACTGCACATTGTGCAAATGCATGTGTTTATGTAGGTTTTCTGAGTGCCCAGAAAATCTGTCATCTCCTAAGTGCTGGAAGTACTTCTGGTGAGCAGCCTGACCGCTCTGCTGCGACCCTTGTTTGCTGCTTCTCTGGTTTCAGGGTCCATCCCTTCCAGATTTTGTAATGCAAGCAGCAGCTGCCAGTTTCACGGCCCAGCTGATGGCTTGGTAGTGGCACAAAACCAGTGAGAGGGCTGTGGTGTGCACTGGTGGCAGCCACTGCTCTGACAAACAGCATTAGAAACTTACCAGGTGAATATGCATTGGTTTTGCTGATGTATTCTTTATTTTTGGCTTAAGGAGCAAGCTGAGTGCTGAGACTTCACCAGGGCCAGCTTAAGCCTCTTGAATGGCCTGATCTGCTTGCACTGCCTCTGAGGATGGAGAGCTGAAAGAAGCTGCTTGCATTCAGATTGCAATCCAGACACCTTTTTTGAGAAGAGCATGCCTTAAATGTTTTTGGGGCCAGCACAGTGAGGTTGGCCCAACCTCCAGAAACACTTTCCAAAGCTTGTTGTCCAGAATAGTGTGCTCTAAATATGCACTGCTTCCCCCTGCACTAGCTGGTCTGACCTACTGTGACCGTACAACAGGGTTTTTCTTTCAGCTCAGAAGAGATTCATATTAAGATCAGTATTACTTGCACAGTGAAACAGCTTCTTTTTCTTCCTTGTTCCCTGTTACACACCTCCAGTGCCTGTCTCTGTGCTAGATGAGAGCCTGTGGAGAGTTCAGGGAGTGCAGGTCTGGGCCGTGTATCACCCTGTCACCAGGACCAAGCTGGGAGAGGTGTGCACAGCTCGGAGCAATGTGTGCTGTGCTCGGGGAAGGGGGTGGGGGATGGGAGGTTTGAAACCTTCACTGGTATTTTATCTTCAGTTTAGCATGGCACATGTTTGTCAGCAAAACACTATGGTTCTGAAATATCAGGCCTGAGGCAGAACTGGGAAAAGAACAACCTAGAGCTCCTGGGTTTCTGTCTAGGGCTTTGAACACAGCTTCAGTCAAAGATTCTCCCTTCCTGAAAGGAGAGAGATGTCAAAGTGTAATGTTTACATCAGTTATGTGAAGTCCACTCAGACCTATTCAACCCCCTGCCTCTGCATAACTTTTTTTGGCAAGCATTAACTAATAAGGAAGGGAGTAAATCTTGCTTGAAGTTATTTTTCTTCCTGCTCCTGTGTCCCACCCCCAGGAGCCCCATGGCAGGTGCTACAGAGGTGAAAACCAGCGCTGCTGCAGAGACAGATTAGCAGCACACAAAATGATCTCTCTCGTCCTTGTGCACCCCAGAGCCCGGAAACTCCCCCATCTTTCCAGCCTTGCAGCCCAGCTGTCCCAAACCCCAGACAGCAGGGATGGATAACAGCAGGCTGCTCTCTGCACTGCAGCCCAGGCGATGGAGGAGATAATGGGAATCATTTCTTGGTACAAGTACAAGCATGAATCCTCTGAAGAAATACTAAGTCTAGTTGTGGTGGGAAAAAAAAGAAAAATAAAGCAAATGCACACGCTTGCACACACACAACCTCGACCTCATGTAATGTTGAAGGGTTTGGTTCTGACTTTTTTTCTCAGCTGCTGGTCCTTGAACTCCTCCCAGTGTGGCTCCACCACTGGAGCAACAGCTGGCGTGCTGAGGTGCAGTGCAGGGCTGCCAGCTCTCCTCACTGCAGATCAAGCCTTGCACTCTGTTACTGGGGGATTTCCTTGAAGCCCTCGTGCCTCTTTGCCAGAGTGCTTGGATTGTGTGAGAATTGTGCCTTTTGACAGAAGAAAAAGGGGTGTGGGGGGAAAGATAATTAAGAAAAAATGTTTCCAGCACTGCACTCAGGATTGTGTAGGAAAATTAACAAATAGGAAATGAGTATGATCTACAGTGAGTAAAATAATAATCTTTTTGCCCTGAGCAGGGCTGTATGAGCTGTTTGGATGACATGTGGTGGAGCAGGGGTGTGGAAGAAAATGGAGCCCTGCTCAGTGCTGCAGGCCTTTTGCCACTGCAACTGAAAGAGTAAAAACTTACTTTGCCACTCTGGATGCTAACTCATGGTAGGCAATTACTTTAGCTATGGCAAATGAAGCCCAAGGAAGGGTCCATCACAGATTAACTCCTAAGCCTTAGGGTGTTTTGCTAAGTGAGGTGCCAGACCAGTCTGTGGAAATCTTGTTCTTGAATTATTATTCCTTTTAAATCTTAGACTGTGCCTGCAAAGATGAAGTGTTTCCTGGCCTCATTTTCAGTATTGCTATTCTTTCCATCCTCTATTGCTTCCACAGTAGGTACAGAGACATGAGCTTTCAATACCTGCAAATTTCCATCTGGTTTGTTAGCAGCACTCCTCATTAAGGGGATTATGAAAAGTTGGAGATGCGACAGGTAAGCGTCCAAACAGCGATGCTGGCTTCCACAATGAGGCAGTGTGTTTTGTGTGGTTAGAGCAGCAGGAACAGGACTCATGAGTGACAGAGCAAAAAATCAGTGATTGCTGTTTGGCAGGAGATATTTAAACTTTTTCAAGCTAGGCAAGTATCTCCATTGTGGTCTCTGACTCACAATTCAAGTATGCTGGGAACATTTGAGGGGGCTGGGTCAGTTCTTTGAGCAGTGGGAAAACAAGGCTTTAATGCATCAAGGCATAACTTTGGGTCTGTGCTCTACTGTTCTGCCTTTCTTTGAGGAAACTGGTGTGGCTGGCAGTGATGAGAGGGAGGTGTTGTGAAACCACACATACACACACACTCACATGTGATTTTAATCCCTCCTAACAGTGTTTCAGACTCATTTGACTGTGGTGGCTGAGCTGAGCCACTTCTGACTTGCCCTCCTGAAGGTGAACAGAGGACAAGGCTGTGTGGTGGGGCTGGTGACAACTCGGTTTCATCCTCTGCTGCAGCAGCCTGGCTGAGGTATGCAGTGCAGAGGAGCTTGTGGAGGGGCTCACCAGCCCCTTCCAGCTATTCACTACCACTTTGTGGGCACAAGAGTGTCACAAACTGGCCAATGAAACCAGGCTTGCAGCTCTGGTGTGTGCTCATTGTGGTGACAAAAAGCAGCCGGGCTGTTCTGGTGAATCAGGCTGTGAGGGTAGGAAGGCTTGCCAGCAGCTGGGCTCTCCTGCTTCCTTCCACTGCTGCAGATAACGCCGTGCAGCCTCCCGGGGAGGGAGGTGCATTTGTGCCCTTACCAGAGGTGTTTTCTGTTGATATGGTGTGTTCCTGCACATGGAGGGGAAGGCAGATATGGCCAGACATCCTCTCCCAGATCCTGTTGCGTGGGTGAGAGCGGCTGCTGGCAGTGGGGTTGCTCCTTTGTGCTCCTCCAGCTGGAGGCAAGCACCCATTTGGGGATGCTTCCTGGAAAATAAAATTGTACAGTGAGCAATTGCCTTCTGTCCATGGCTTTGCACCTCCTGCTCCTGGGAGGGGCTGGAAGGAGAACCAGGAAATGGTGCTGGAAAAGTATGGCCAAAAATGGTCAAGTCCAGGTAAGGAGCAGCCATATGGCAGATAAGCTGCTGGCTTCGTAATTAAGCCAAGTGCTCGGGATGCAAGAGACTTGGCTGTGCTCAGTTGAGAGCCTGGCTTCCTGTGTGTTCCTCCCTGCTATGATTCTGACCAGAAATTCCATTTTTGACCTGAAAAACCTTCCAGATGAAAATTTAATTATAAAAGTGATGTATTCCCACAAGAAACTTCAGTGTCAGCAAATAAGCATTTTTTTCTGAAAAACTATTTTATTCACACACACAAAAACCTGGCTCCCACTGATTCCATGCTAGAGCATTACCCTGGTAAAAACTGTGTTGATTGCAAACTACAGTTTGCAATTAGCATCCATTAGGCATACAAGTTGCAAAGACAGTCCAGTTGACACCAGTCCTGAAGTCCTCTTGCACGGGATAAATTGTCTTGGCAAGTTATTAAATCATGACCTATGCTATATTAGGGATCTGTAAAAGGTTTCTGGCAGTGGCGAAGTGGGATGAATCAATCATAGGAGTGTTAACCCAGATAACAAGATTTTCTTTCCTTTGGTGCAACAAATTCCTTGCTTTCTGCAGAGCAAAGGTGCAAGTGTTTTCCCCCAGATGATATGACTTGTAACACGGACTTTGTAAATATTTTCCTTAGGTAAAGGTCTTTACTCATGGTTGTTATTGGTTCCATATTTACTTGGGATCTTTGCATGCAGAGGATGGCTTTTGGCTTGTGAAGAGGAGCTTCTCCAAGGCTGGACCGTTTCCCCTCACACTCCTTAGTCTCTCCAAGATTGCTAGGGGCTGCTAGGGGCAAGGTGCTTTTCTGCATCTAACAGAAAATTCTGAAAACTCATTAATAAAGGCCAGATAAAATAAAGCTTGGAAAGTCAACATGTTCAAGAAGTTACGCTGTTCTGGGAAACAAACAGAGAGGAGGTGTGTATTTACGTGGACAAAAGCAGTCCAAACTGTAAACCATAATATATCTGTTAGCTCATTAATGTGTCTGATGCTGACTAATTCCAGGGGTGTTCCTGCTGCCCAGCAGCAAAAGTGCAAATAAGTGGACAGCTGTGATTTAGTGCCAAATATTTGAACACATCGTGACTATTCAGGCCACCCACTCTTTTAAGTAAATACAACTTCTGGAGAATCATTTCAAACTGGGCTGAAGTGCAGAGCAGCCGCTTTCATCAGCATCTCAGCCAAATGGCCCTTAAGTATTTGGGGCCAAACTTTGCCTTCTGTTACACCCTGGGAGCACCCATTCACTCCAGGGTTTGCACTATGTAGCTGAGGGGCAGAGCTGACTCTTGATGCTAATCTTTTTCTAGCTCAGTAAGTACAATTTCACATGTAAATGTAAATGTGGAACAGATCTGGACTCGATTAGCTCCTGAATCCTTGACAAAAAGCCATAATTGTTTATCCAGATGATGTTTCTTTCTCTCTCTTTTATTTTCTCTACACTGTAAATCCAAGGTTTTAATGGGCTTGTGAAATAAATACGTGAGTGTAGATTACGGTGGTATCAAAGGTGTGAGGGAAGCCCTTCCCTTCTCCTCAGCAGGGCTAAATGATCACTTGGTGCACACTTCAGTTGTGCTCTCCAGAGCCTTGGGCAGGGGTGGCTTCGGATCTGACTGATGGTGGGAGGGAGGGTATTTCCAAGACAACACTTAGCCCAGGGCTCTCATTACAGATGTGAAGGACCTGTGATATATATCTTTTTTTTTTCCTGGTAGGCAGTGAAATCTGTGCTAGTGGCTATATCTGGGGCACAGGATTGTTGGGGGAGGAGAAAAGAAAGGGAATATGGAAAAAAATTGTATTTATCAGGGTAATCTAGTTTAGGAGCACAAGTACTAAAACATTTTAATCACAGTCATATGGCTGTGTGTCACTTCAGGGCAGAATTAAGGCTATTTGTATTCCTTGGTAGCACACTGCCACACTTCAACAAGTTTGAATTTATTTTAAGCATAACTTTAACTCTGAATTCCCTGGGTTTGTAATGTCTGGTCTGGAAATAAATGCAACCTCTTTATACTGTACTTTACTCTTAAAATAGGCTTTCCACTTTAGCTCCATTTCTGTTGGCTCGGCAAGAGCACGGGCTGTCATTTCCTGCCCTGCTGGGTTTGCTGTTTAAATGGAGAGGGCGGTGTATCTGAATAAAGGAACACAGCAGTAAAAGCTTGGATGGGAGAGGGATGGCACTCCCAGGGCAGCTGTGCCACAGCTCAGTTACTGCTTTAACTGCCCATGCCTGACTATCTCCTGCATGAATGTGTGGCTACCTTTGGCACAGAGATGCTTTCCTTGGGGGTAGAAGGAGCTCATAAGGGGTCAAAGTTTCAAATTTGGTTTCGTGCTGAAGAAGTGATATTATGATCTCAGCTCCTAGTAAGGCCACTGGAATTGGTGGGATGATGTTCAGCTCACACCAGCCTGCTTGTGAGTTGGCTGACACCTCTGGAGCTGCGTGCTGTAGGTCTTCATGTGCCACGATGGAGAGGCTGCTCCTGGCCAGGCTGGGCACAGCTGGCCTGGCGGCATGCCCAGGGATGGGGCACAGGGATAGCCCCCTGCAGGAGAAGTTACTCTGTTTGCCTCCTTGCAGGGGAAATCACCTCCTCTTCCTCCTCTGATAGCGAAGGCTGGTGGCTCAGAGAGCTCTGGGGACAGAGTCCATGCCCTGACTGTTTTTAATATAGATTTCTTTGGACAAGGCTTCTTCTTGATAGGAGAGAAACAGCATCATTCCTGGGAGTTTCTCTGCCTTGGCTTCTGCCTGCAGTCATCTTCCTTCCCCCACTCCCAAACCATCCTGCTGGGCTTCTTGCCTTGCTACACATTCAGAGACACAGTGAATACATACGTCCCCCTCTCTCCCTCGCTCTCCTGTGCAAGTTCCCTCACTCTCTCCCTCATTTCCCTCCCAATACACCCATGGCCTACCCCCTGACTAAAGCAAAATTTCCCTCTTTTTTTGGCAGCTGGCCTTCCCAGGGGCCCAGACTAACAGAAGCCTGAGCCCTGACTGACTGTGCCTTGGCCAGAGCAGAGCAACTCTTTGCTGAGAGATAATGTTGCCTTAAAGGAGAAGGGATTTTTAAAATTTCCCTATCTGTTTCACTATCTTGCTCACCCATTTGTTTCTAGGCTCCCATGAGGAGAATGATGCTTGTGCTTGGGACCTGCTTCCTCACAGTCATCTACTGGGAGTTCCCTTCTTCCTGGACAATCTTCCTGCCTGTGGAGTTCACCTCTGAGCCAGGCCTCCCATAATTAAAGCAAACCTTGCTTTTGACTTTCTGCAAGCTCTGGATTTCTGCAAGGCCTTTCCAGGACTTACAGCTTTCCTCCAGCTCAGCCCTTGCAAGCCAAACGATGAGGCTTCCAGGGCTTCTCCCGCGGGATGGCTCCAGTGCATGCATCTCACTGTCAGGAAGCTTTTCCTGACACTCAGCCTAAATTTTCCCCTTTTCAAATGTCATCGTGGCACTCCTACTTAGCATGCACTTTCTGTGCGTCTCACTCCCTCTGAGCAGGCTGTGCTTTTCCCTCTCCACTGCCTGGGCTCTTTCTGGTGCTTGCTGGCTGTCACCCACTTTTCTCGCACCCGCCTCAGCTTGGCCAGTCCAAGCACATTATCTTACAGCTCATTTCCCTTTATAAATCAAACCTCCCAGGCATTTTCCTCTCTTTTTTTCCTAGTTCTTTCTTATTTAAAAAATTTTTTATATTTCTCCTTTTCCCTTCTCTCCACCACACAGGAGGGATTTTTGGGTGTCTGCCCCATGGTTCAGAACATTTTTCTCTCCACTTTTACTGGCAAGGGTTTTAGTATAAAGTGCTGACATTTCTTTGTTGCCGTGGGCAGCTCCCTCTCGGAGTAATGAATGGCTGGAAATGGGTAAATGCACAACCAGAGGTCCTGGGAGCAGCCCAGGCAGGTGCCCCTCAACCTGTGCCGTGCTCATGCAAACTCTCCAGTACAGATTGAGCTCCCACTATTTTCTTCCTCTGTGTGGAGTCATGATCACTCTCCCCTTATTGGACTCTTCCTGTGGATTTTGTGGATCTGAGGATATTTAACTTCTGCTGAGTTGGGTCTGTGTGGGCAATGACCTTGAGTTCAGGGAGGACTGGAAATTAAGAGGGGCAGGCTGTGCCTCATGGTGTGTACACATGAAATGGCTCCATGTGCCTCATTTCTTTATCAAGCCAGCTTGAATGTGCTGCCTGATGAGGAACAGAGCACCATCAGAATGGAGAAGAGTAAGAGACAGGTTGCTTTTCTTTCTGGGTCCAACTTCTTTGCTACCACATGACATGGGTTTTGTTCAGGACCAGGACTTGGGCTGAAGGGCTGAGCTGCTCTCCCACTTTGCAATGCCACTGGCACTGAGTTCTTGCTTTGCCATAGCCAGAAAATGAAGGTTTCTCCATGCAAAACAACAAACACGACCATGGAGGTTGCCATGACAGCTCCGAGGAGAAACTGGGTCAGCCCTGCAGCCCATGGAAGGGGATGGTCATGGCTGCCTGGTGGTCACCTGCAAGCCCACAAGGGCAGATGTGTTCCAGCACTCATTATTGGGCTGACTGCACTGGTTCTGTGTTTTCTGGGAGGAAACCAAAGAGTTTCAAACTTGGTTACCATTTTAAAGTTACTGTGGCTAAAATGGTTGGTTGGAACGCACACCACTGCCATGGCAACAGATATATACACATTTTTTTTGGAACATGAAATGAGAGCAACTTTTCTGGTGCATAAGTAACTCTTCAGAGGAGGAGATGCCGAGGAACTAGAATTAGGAATAACCTACGGAGGGGACTGGAGATATCAAGCCAGTGGAACTGAATACAGGATAATTTCAAAATTAAAAAGGAAGTCAAGGATGAATGGCGAGGCTGAGAAAGTGTTTTGGCCAGTAAAATTCCTTAAATAATAGCATCCTCCATGGACTTAAGACCAGTTATGAAACACATAATTGGTTTCACATCAAAGTAGTTTTTCCAACAGATAGAAGTGCATGTTCATTGATTATTGATCCCTTTGGAAAATGTGGTCACAAGTGTTTCAGGGGAGCATTGCTGAGAATTGTGGAAAATCTGTCCTTTTTTCCAGCCATTTACTCTCATCACCTTCTATATATCCCACTCGAGGGTATTATATTGATTTGTTAATTCTCCTTTTCTCTTCCTACTTGCCACTTTTGAGACAGAAGACACCAGTGATCTGGGTACCCTTCTTTAAGAACAGAAGGGACAGGTAAGGCACGTCAGACAGTCCCTGCAGTGGAAGCCAAAGTCACCATTGTTCCTTTCCTTTGTCATCACCATAATGCTGTGTAGAAGAACAGACAGTGATGGCCCACCTCCCATGGGTCGTGTAGTATCAGCAGTTTCATAACAGAGTAGTTTTAGGCTTAACTCCAGCTCTGCTTTTGTGTGAATACCACTGACAGGTAATGGTGTGACCTGTTTAACACTGTGACTGTACATTCTGTGGTTATTTCCATGTAAAAAGAAAATACATACTTTTGATACTTTTGTGGCAACCAGGAGATTTTTTGGGGAATTGCACATGTGAAATATAAATTAATGCATTGAACACCCTTTTGTACACACACACATGTACACACACAAAAGCATGGATCAAGTTGCAAAGTTTGCTCCATGAAAGTGGTGTTGATTTTGAAGGTTTTGCTGTTGCCTTTTGCAGCCTTTTTCCTGTCACAGAGGCAAGGAGGACCAGAGGGTTTGCCCCACGGGGCACTGACAGCTTGGCACTTTGCACTGCATGGCTGGAGGGTCATTGAGCCTGGCATTACCTGGCCAGGGGCAGAGTTGTGGCAGTGACCCTGAGCCTTAGGAAGAGGTACCTCTGTTTCTGTGCAGGTAGCCAATATTGCACTGCTGGGACAGTGGTTTAACCATGACAACAGAATGATGACCCGTGCTTGCTGAGCACTACCACTGCACAAGTAGTACTTTTCTGAGATCAGAGCCCTGGGTCAGCTGGCTGGCACCAAGGCTGGGCTGGGCACAAGGTCTGTCAGCATTGGGTTGGAGTCCCTCTGAGGCATCAAAACATGCAAATCCTTCCTGCTGGCCTCCTCCTTGCCTGGTTTCCCTGTCTTTGACCCTGTCTGGATGCAAGGTCCCCACCCAACCTGCTCTGTCACTCCCCTCCTCAGCTGGACAGGAGAGAGAAAAGGCTCCTCAACTGAGATAAGGTCAGGTGATCACTCAACAATCATGGGCAAAACAGACTCGACTTCAGGGAATTAAGTTAATTTATTACCAATCAAATCAGAGTATGATAATGAGAAATAAAACTAAATCTTGAAAACACCTTCTCCCCACTCCTCCATTCTTCCTGGACTCAACTTCATTCCCAAATTCTCTACCTGCTCCCCACAGGGCAGGGGGATAGGGAACTGGAGCTACAGTGCAGGGGGGACAGGGAACTGGGGCCGCGGTCAGTTCATCACACGTTGTCTCTGCTGCTCCTTCCTTCTCAGGGAGGGGACTCCTCACATTCTTTTCTTGCTCTAGCTAGGGGTCCCTCCCATGGAAGACAGTCCTCCATGAATTTCTGCAAGGTGAGTCCTTCCCATGGGCTGCAGTTCCTTATGAACTTTCCCACTGTGGGTCCCTTCTGTGGGGTGCAGTCCTTCA
>VYZP01004009.1:30311-46780 GCA_013400635.1 Hypocryptadius cinnamomeus | reverse complement strand
ACAAGATGAGCTTTAAGGTCCCTCCCAATCCAATGCATTCTGCAATTCTGTGTCTCTTTAAATATACATTTACTGCAAAAAACTCTGTTAAGTTTCTCACCAGCAAAGAATAGAGCCGCTGTTCTGTCATCTCTCTGCCCGTGATTCTCTGGATTTCAAGGATTTCTTTCCAAGTGCACAGTAGTGGCCCCCAAACACTATTAGTATGACCAGAAAAACCATCACTGATCTCCATCACCCCCAAGAAAAGGTCAGTTCTCAAGCACACTGTCATGGAGCTGGGCTTTACTGGGTTCAGACTTGTGCAGAGGAACAAAAACACTCCAGAGCTCAGATCTGTATTTCACGTGTTTAAGAACTGGAAGCTTCCACCTCCTTGGTGCTCCTGTTTGCTCTTGCAGGACATCCTCACTGGCTCCGGCAATGGCTCTGCTTCCTGTGGCTGGAAGCCAATCTTCCATCCCCAGCAGTGGCACACCCAGAAATAATGGAGCTGATGGAGCTCTTCACGTGGGATGCAACGGCCTGGATTGACCCTGTGCACAGCCTGCGTGGGACAGAGCCGTTTCTCAAGGAGCATGACTTTGCACCACAGCTCCACTCTGTCCCTTAAAGCAGCTGCTGCTACACTAAGGGAAGTTTGCGGGTTGGGTTCTCCCCGAGAAGGGATTTATCAGCTGTGTTTCCAGTGTGAGGATCCTGTTGGGGCTCCTCCTGCCCCGAGCTACCTCACCCGGGTCTGCCCACACCCTTTGCTCACTTCTGTTTAAACACAGGGTCAGGAAAAGTCGTCCTGAGCTGGGCAGTCATGGCTCTGTTTCCATCCCCTAGAGCTGGGTCATGGCCAAATTGCAGAGCAGCTAAGTAAGATTAAACTACATCGAGGCAGATATTAATTAAGAAGAAAAAGTGAAAGCTACTAATTTCCTCTTCAGAAGGATATGTATGCTAATTAAAGTAAACATTCGTTAAGCCCCCTTCCTCTCTGGAGGTTTTTGCTGACTCCTGCTCCCCTGTGGATGGATTCATGGTCACAGGCAGCCAGCGAAGCCATCAGACCACCGATGGCCCCGGACTGCTTGCACTCCCTGCTGTTTATAGCTTTAGTGAATACAAGAAAACAGCAGACTGGGCCCGTGGCCAAGTGCAGCCTTCGGTTTCTCTGTGGGAGAAAGGCAGAGTGGGTGGGCATCTCTGAGGCAGTGTCAGCACAGCATATGCTGGGGGACAGCAGTGTGGAGAGCCCCCCGCCGCCGAGATCTGCTAGAGCTGTCAGCGTGAGGAGCTGTGAGAGCAGCTGGGATCCCCTCCTGTGTGCCCACCCGCAGAACACGAGCATCCCCACCTTGAGAACCTGGTGATTGAAGCACACTTGAAACGGGAATTCGACTCCTGGCTGTCTCATCCTTGCAGTGCTCATTGCTGTCTCCCCTTACAGCTCATTGTCTCAGCCATGTGGGCTCCCCCTGTGTCCAAGTGGTCGCTTGTTTTAAAGGCATCTTGGGTTACAGGAATTTTCTCAAATCAGTTCTGCTCCCCGGTTCCTTCTTGGCCTTGTGTGACATTTATGTTTATGTAATCTACCCAGAGAGCCTTTGACTTGCATAGCAGTGCTGGTATGCTGTGCTCAGGGTTCTAAATCCTGCCTGGATTGCTAAAAGGGAGAGTGCTGTACATTCCCCTGATAATGCAGAGTGCACAAGCAGTGTTTCTAGTGGTTATGAAGAGTTAAGAACACTCCAATTTCTTATGTGAGTTGGAATAGTTCCGTTTTCCCACTCAAATAAGCACTGCTTACCTAGGTCTGGGAGTGTTTCATCTTCCTTCCTCTCTTTGTGTTAAAAGGGCTCTACTCCAATCATGGATCAACAACTCCAGGCTGCCTCTTCCTAAGGCCTTCCCCAAAACACCTCTTCCCAAAACACTGCCTCTGACTTGTGGCTGTTTCACCTTCCACAGTGCTGAACAGGTAAGGACACACCCTTGCTCTAAGGGTCAGGAGTGCCCCTGGATGTCTGCAGGGAACTCTTAACAACTGCAGTTCACTTTGGGACTATTGTGATATTAATACACAGAATGAGAGAATTCTTCACCCTCTTCCAAGCACACGGAACCCAGTGCTTTGGAAAAGCAAGGGCTGGTTTTCAGCCTCCACCCTACCTTCGGGTACTGCTGCTATGGAGACAACACTGACTGAGCTACAGCATCCAACACACTCCCACAGCACTTGTGCAACCCTTAAATAACCCAATTTTCAGGGGCTGTTTGCAAACTGCCAGTGCTCAGGTAGGAAAATGAGCACTTCCCTTGTGAACCTCCTAAAAACACTGGCTTAATCCCCAAAGGGCCAGATTCTGACCCTCTCTTGGTGAATGACTTCATTAGTGTCAGAATTTGGAGCTCAGTGAGTGAGGTGAGGCTGTTCCTTTAGAGCTAAAGGCAGGTGCCTGCTGATGAAAGGACACACTGAAAACGTCTCCTCCTAGCACAAGGCTCCTTTGCTCTCTGAGATGCAAATTTAAAAGGTCAGATCCTTCAGCAAAACCAAATGCTGCCATTTCCTAGAGGTTCAGCTCTGTTCTCATTGTGGGACTGAAGAAATGCCCCTACCTAAAGGGCTGTTGCTTGAGCCCAAGTTATTTACTTAATGCACACTGCCCTCCCTATTTTTCTGTGACCTTTAATTTTCATTAGGTCTTTTGTAGATGGGAGAACATCAGCATGGAATGGGAATAGAAAGCATGTGTGTAACTGAGTAAAGTCTGGGGGGTTGAGAGCTTTAAACCAAGGGTGGTTAAAATATTTGACAGGACAAATGAAGTATCTGTGGACAGAAGAGCAACGTGCTCTGTCACTGCACTGAGACGGACTGTGGGCTTGTCCCTGGCTGTCCCTCTTTTGTTGCAAGGACAGCAAAGCTATGCCAGCCAGTGATATCCTTCAGCTGGAGATACTGGAGAATAACCACAGCCTTTCCATCCTTTCAGACATGAAGACAAAGCTGAAAGTTGAGCAGACCCTGCACAAAGGACCCCTGGAGAGACAAAGCTTTGTCACCTGAACCTTGTCTAGGAAAATACAGCAACAACCCTTCCCCTCCTGAAGGGAGCATCTCCTGTAGCAAGGTATAACAGGGTTCCCTAAACCCCCTGTCATTCTATCCACCTTCCAGAGAAGCTCAGACAACTCTCAGCATGCTCAGAAGCTTTTGTGCCTTTTTGTTTTCCTTTCTGGTCCAAATAATCGTGACTGAATCAGATGGCTTTGGAGCCAGCACCCATAACCAGCTATGATTACAGGGAACTTGGCTGTGAGATGTGTCAGGATCTGGCTGCAGGACTGCACTTGCATGACTAATTCTAGGTGGCCAAAAACGTCTACGCAAACACTTTGTATCTTCAAGTATTCCTCCTACTTGGTGCCTCTCCCAGGGGGAAAGAAAAGGTTAAATTGTGAAAATAATGAATGGGAGGATTGGTGCAATATTTAACTAATTTGTAAAGCAAATTATTAACTCATGGAATTAAGTAATTACTATTGCATATACCAGTGACTACAGTGACAGAGCCTTCCAGTCCTGGGGGCTGAAGAGACTGAGAAGCAAACAGAAGGATGAAAATACACAGGCTAAAAAAATCACTGGCAACCTAAGATGGAGAAACACAGCAGTTCTGCTGGGGAATTAAAACGGGCCCAGAGCAGGGACTGCTGACGTGAGAAGAAGGGCTGAGAATGGAAACTTTCACTGATGTAGGAAAGAGAAAAGTTTCTCCTTAGCAACAGTTTACATGTGCTGGTCCACACAGAATCCTGGGCAGGGTCAAGTGCCAGATTTTCCAAGGAAAGAGGCTCTGCAGTGAAAAAGGAGAGGGCTTGAGGTTTGAACCTGGTTTTTCTGTTCCCCTGGTCCATCCCCTGGCATCAGCAGTAGGTGCTGGGCTCTGTGGAGCTGTTTTGGGAGCTGAGCTGCAGCAGGAGCTGTAATAAATAACCCACACAGACATGCTCACTGAGGCACAGCCTGCCCGCATCCAGGCTGCTAAATTTAGGTCCCTTCCAGCAAAGGAGCATGGGCAAAGAGGCACAGGGATGAGACAGAGCTGTGCTATGAGCTGGAAAAAACTGAGAGGCTTGGTTTACCCATGATAATAACAGCACGTTTGGCATCAGAGGGGACTAAAGGTCCTGAGGATAAACATTTGAAGACAAGATACATCTATTGCAAGGCTGATTTCCCTCTGTCAGCCTTGTGATCATGTCCATGGCTGACCCGGCAGGGTCACATCGGGGTAAAACTGAACTCCCTTTGCCTGAAGGGTTTTGGCTTGAGGGCACTGCCATTTATCGGGGCAAAAGGAAGAATCGTTGTGCAAAGAACCATCCTAACTGAAATCGGGGCTGTTTGCAATGCAGAGTTCTTAGACAAGGGGTGAGGATGCTGAAGAGCCAGAGAGGTGCTGTGGGAGCACAGGAGGCACGATACAGATCAGAAATCCCCACAAACAACACCGGAGGAGGAACAGGACTTCTTGCTCGAGGGTGTTGCTGCCTGTGTGCTCCACGCCGCCGTCCCCCTCGCTCCCCCCTCGAGTGTGCCCTGCTGCAGGCAGGAGCGAGAGACCCGAGCCTGCAGGCAGAGCCCCTCTGCTCCCAGGGACTGTTACAGGGAATGCCGTCCCAACCTGCCAGCCCTCCGTGTAACCCCAAAAGTGCAGTTTGGGTTCCATCCCAAACGTGCAGTGTGAGTGAGGCTTCCCGGGAACCTCTCCCGGCTCTGGATCACAACCAGCTGTTCAGGGATGGGCAGGGCAGGGCTGGAGCTCCCTCACGTCACTGCCGCGTGTCGCCAGGGCGGGGACTTTGCCACTCAGGACAGCCACCAAAGCTCTCCCCACCTGTGCCAGGGACCCGCGCGGGACGGCAGGTGAGTGCCAAGCGTCCCCCTTGGCATGGGGACGGGGCTGGATGGCTGGAGGTGCCTGGGAAGGTGCCAGTCCCCGCTTTCCAGCGCGCAGTGACGGCGCTGCGGGAGCGGCAGCCCCGGGCTGGGCGATGCCGGCGGTGCCGCGGCACTGGGGCAGCCCTGCCTGGGCTGGGCAAGGACGGGGGCAGTTGTGGGATGGAGGAAGGGCTGAGCTTTCCCTGTCACAGGGAATGCGGGTTTTGGTTCCTGTTTGTGCCGTGCCAGGGCTGGCACGTCCTGGCCGCTGGAGCGCCGAGGGCATGGCAGGGGGTGACACGGCTCGGGGGGGGCGCACAGGCTGAATGAGGCGTACGAGGCTGTAAGAATCATATTTTTATTCCTTCTGAGGGCAGTGGCCAGATAAAGGTCATTGTGTGGGAGGCGCTGCGATACCTCAGCTGTCTCGGAGCTCGCGGCAGACGGGAGATCCTTTCCTGAGCTGCGAACTCGGAGTCAGTGGCCCTGCGGCGAGCCCCAGCCCGGGCACGCCGGGAGCGCAGCCAGGGCTGCATCCCGCACACCGGCAACAGCTGGCGGTGACCGAGCTCTGGAAAAGATGATCCGGCGCTGGGTGTGGGTTGTGTTTGGGTAAACGTGCACCCAATGAAGGAACTCGTCAGACAGGTCCAGTGTTTGCCTCTCAAGGAAAAGGGTCACAAAGCGGTGGGTTTCCATCTAGACCCGAGGTGGAGGACTGGCAAGGCTGTGAGCTCAAATTGGGGGGGAAAAGCCCTGTGTTTATATCCTCTTAAGCTGTTGGAACTTTCCTTGGTGGTGCCTGTGTGTGTGCTCTGAGCATAGTCAGGAAAACCTGACTGTGTGCAAGCCTAAACTTGAACTGGCCAGCACATGTGATAGTGTCAGCACTTTCCTGATAAATCAAGTTTATTCAGCTTTTAGAGGATGTTTGATATGGACTTAAAATAGGCTGTTTAGCTGATAAAGCCTGCCAGGGAAAGATCATCCATGAAAAAAAAATCGAGTAATGGGAGGGATGCCTCCTACACTTGCATTCTGTCACCTGGGCACAGTGTTTTGTGCTTGTTCTCAGCCACGTTTATTGTACCAGGCCTTTATTCTGGGGTAAAGCAAATAACATCAGGACCATAGCACTAGCTGGCTGACTCTTGCATGCAGTTTAATTCTTCAAAACACAGAGCAAAGTATTGTTCCTGTCCTGGAGCTGTTTTTCCCTGATGGAGCTGCACGCCAGGAATTGTGTTAAGCTGCTGAGCACTGGCAAATCTGCTGAGCAATTCCCTCTCTCTCTGCTTGCCAAGAGGTGGCTTAGGAGAGTTTCATTCATCTAAAGCCCCAGCATGAGCAGTTCCTGCAGTCCCCCTTCAGCTGTAAAAGGGTTACAGGGGCCACTGCCAGACAGCCTGGCTGGCCTCTCCCACCTGTAACCTCAGAGGCTCATTCTCACACAGAAATGCACCAGGAACAAACCAGCACTTGCAGATTGAGCAGTGGCTTTGCACTGCTGCCTTTCCAGTGCTCTGCTCTTTCAATTCCCAGTGGTGTTCCCAAGATGGAGAAATCAGAGTCTTGCAGTCAATATTCAGTGTGGTATTTCTGCTGTTAATGGATGTTGTGAGAGGATTCGCCCTGACTGCAGTACATGCAGCCTCTCCTCATGGTTTGATTTCCTTCTGCCAGCTCATTCGCACTCAGAATTTCTCTGCTTCCTTTTCCCTTGCTACTGACCTTTATTTTGCCCTCTAATTGACTTGCTCAACCAGCCTGTCTGATATTCCTGCTTCTGTGTACAGACCAGCTTCATCACAAAAACAGCAGTGAAATTTGGAGCCTGTACTAATCTGGAGCCTTTTACTTCTGTAAAAAGATAAGAGAAGAGCAAAGATGACTTTTCTGAGGTCTAGGTCATACTGTGATCACTGGAATTTATGATCAGATGAAAGGAAGCAAACTCAACATTAATAATTGCTGTATGTTGCCTGATTGCAGAGGGTGTAGTAAGGTAGAAGTGCACCTGGGAGTGCCTGTCCATGGCAAGTGCCACACAGAGTTAACTGGCCTGGGCAGCTCACCCTGTGCATTCCAGGTCTGTAGGAGTCATGTGGAGCAGGAGCAAACACACTCCTGGTCTTGCACAACTGTCTGGGCTCGTGGATAGCAGCTTTTAAGCACCACGAGGAGAACTGGGAAGAGATGTCATTCACTGCTGGCACCTCTGCTTCTGCTTCAGGGCTTTAATGAGAGAACTCGCTCAACCCTGCAATAAAACCACATATTTGGTGGGTGGACTTGACTTGCTGTCACTGTGTTTGCATCTTTTGAGTTTATTTTTTATTTAATTCAACCCTACTGTAAGTAGGTATCTCTTTGAGTCTGCCTTTCCTAACTCCTCTGCTGTGATGAACTTGGGTGGTGGGGAAGTGAACCTTGTCCTGGTACAAGGGATCAGGGACAAGGAAAATTTGGGTGTTTTTATGCAAAGGCTCTCTGATTGCAAACAAAAGTGTGAACAGAACTAATGACCCTGGGCAGATGGCAAGGAAGCTTTGGGGTTTTTTGAGGGTTTTGTCAGTTAAAACTACAGCCCTACAAGGAAGGACACAGTGCACCAAACTGAGGGGGTGTTGAATATACAGTGTTCTATTAACATAATAAGAGGGAAAGTAATTCTCCTGGCCAGTGTTCAAGTGAGGTTATCCTTTGTGTGTTCACCTACACCACGGTGTCTCTGCCTCCCAGGCAGGATCCATGAAGGGTTAGGGCTGTGTGGGCAATCTCACCCTGCTTCATCCTCACCCTGCTTCATCCTCACCCTGCTTCACCCTCACCCTGCTCACCCTCACCCTTCTCACCCTCAGGCTCTCACCTGCCAAGGTCAAAGCCATGCATTTTGGAGGACATGGGAATCAAGTCTATTTTCTTTGCTCCAGGACAACACTGTCTGCTTCTCCTTGTAGCCTCAGCCACACTGTCACGCAGGCAATAGAGAAGAATAATTAAATTACCAGTGCTAATCACCTGTGTGTTCACCACATCCCTCCCAGCCTGGCCCTGGCCCTGTGCTGTCGTGATCCAGCCTTTGCTCAGCACAAAGCAGGGCTGGACACTCTGGGAAGCTGCCCTGGGCGTTCACTTGGGCTGCTCAGTCTTGCTTTAGTCCTCAAAGAATTAGATGGTTATTAACCAGCCTCATTAACCTTCGAGGGAAGGTGTATTCTATTAATAATTTGCTAGAAAACTAACACTCCCTGTGTTTCATTATTACAGCTGTCTCAGTGCCCTGGACACAGACAATAACAGATTGACAAGATCCCAGCACGATGGTGAGTGAGTGTGTTTGCTGTGCCAGGCTGTGCCAAGCCTTTGCTCTGACCTGATAAACGTGGGGAGTGGAGCTCAGATAAGGACACAGCAGGAAGAACACTGTCACTGTCTGTCCCTTCAAGGGGGTGAATTTATCACTTCTTTCTGCTTCCTCATTGTAGAGGAGAATGACCCACACATACAGGCTTTTGCCTTTGTGGAGTTAATGGAAAACCAGATCAGATATTCAAATAATTCAAAGAACATTAATTTTTCCAGATAAACTTCCTAGGCATGTTATTCTTTCCTGGTTGAGCCTACAAGGCAGCCATTTCTATGGCTGTTATTACAGAATCTTGGAATGGTTTGGGTTGAAAGTAACCTTAAACATCATCCAGTTCCATCTCCAGCCATGGGCAGGGACACCTTCCACTAGACCAGGCTGCTCCAAGCCCCATCCAGCCAGGCCTGGAACCCTTCCAGGGACAGGGAAACACTTTTCTGCCCATTGAATGTTAAGTGGTACTTTTGCCACTGATGATTTTCTGGGGAACATGAAGAGCTTTGCAAGAAAAGAGTATTTCTCCAGAAATTGCACTAGACCAGAGGCGGGAGAAACCTGTTTGTGAATTACCATTTTGGGTAAAACACTGCACTTCCTCGTGTGTTATTTAACAGGATGATAGTCCTTGACTGCTCTTAGAGAAGTCAGGAATGGGGCTTTGCTGGGAACAGCCTCCTCTGTGATTTACATGGAAAACTGCTGGGAAGAAGCTGGACTGAACAGAGATGTCAGGCTGTGTACCCTTATTTTACTGGACAGCAGATACTGCATGGGCAGACACATTAAGATATTTTCTCCTTTCAGTTGAATCCCTGTAGCTTATTATGTGGCTGGGAAGTCCTTCTGGAACAAACCATTTCATTTTTGGAATGGGTGGAACCTGGTATGAAATCACTCATGTTTGGAGGGTAGACTTTACTTGCTGTCACTTTCCAAAAGACATGTTTGCATTTTTTGAATTGTCTTTTTTTTAAAATTCAGCTCTACTCTGTGAATGTCTCACTTTGTGACTACTTTTCATAACTTCTCTCCTTTGGCTTTAGGCAACAGTCAAGGGTGTCTCAGCTTTCAGTCCTGAGCAAGAAGCACAGGCACTAAGGAAGGCCATGAAGGGACTCGGTAAGTTATCTCCCTCCACTGTTAAACCTTCTTTTTTAGCTCTGCCGCTTGGGAAGGTTTTTACTTGGTGTGTTTTTGAGGGGAAGTTCAGCCATTTGCATCACCTCACTGCCTTGTGAGGGCACTGGAGGGAATTGGGCAACTTGAACCCCACTGGAAATCCAAGTCTTGGCCATAAAAAAGTCTTTAGTCAGGCTCTTGTTTTCTGTGTCTGTGGTGTGGTGCTGCTGGTCTGAGGCACTCGTGCACACGTGAGACCCAGGTTGTGCAAGGATGTGTGTAAGGTTGTGTGGCCAATGGCACACCCTGGGCAAGGCCAGAGCAGGCCTCTGGTTCTGGTACAAGCAGCTTGACTGGTTTTCTTTGGTTCTTTCCAGGCACAGATGAAGATGCCATCATTGAGACCTTGACCAAACTGAACGTTTCCCAACGTCAGCAAGTTCTGATCACCTATAAAAGCACTATTGGCAGGGTAGGTGCTCTTCAGAGATCAGTGCCCATGCCTCTAATTGGGAGATGGGGACTTTTTTGGGTTGTACCACTTGGGTGAAATGTGAACATCCCAGTCTCCACAAGAGCGTGATTGTCACTGAGCACAGGCTTTCCTTGGCCAAGTTTTTTTGTTCTTGTTCACTTCAGAGTAACTGTTCATCCAAGAAAAGTATTAAACGAGTTCTTCCTCTTCTCAAAGGCCATGTCTTTTTCTCCTTTCTTGTCTTTCTGTCTTCTAGGATTTGATCGATGACTTGAAGTCGGAGCTGAGTGGGAATTTTGAAAGGGTGATCATTGGTTTGATGACTTCTACCACCATGTATGACGTGCATGAACTGAGGAGGGCTCTGAAGGTTTGGAAATCCTTTTTTATGTCACATGACTTACGGTCAATTCAGCATGCAATGCCATAATTGTATATTAATTATTAATTTCTTATTAAGCCATACCTAATAAACAAAAGGCCTAGTTGTCACAGTCTTGTCTCTGATTCCCTAGGGAGCAGGGACAGATGAAGGCTGCCTGATTGAAATCCTGGCTTCTCGCACCAACGCAGAGATTCGGCACATCAATGAGAACTACAAACTCCGTATGTGGCACGCTCTGCAATTTCTTACTGGCTCAGAAGCCACCTGTGCTTGTGCAGGGGTGTGTGGAGAGGCAGGAGAAGGGTCTGTCAGCACCAAGGACTAGAATTACACCCAGAAATTGAGTTGTTGTAAACGTAATGGGGTGGGGTGGTTATGTCTGCCAGCTGGGGGTCTATCCATGGTGGATCTTTTGCCAGTTTTATCCTGGCTGTGCTTTTTAATTTTGCCCTGTGCCACTCAATATGATGGCTGGATTGCTGTAATGAAAGCCAAGAAGGACAAGGGCACCCTGGCTTGTCCTAGCCACAGTGTGGCCAGCAGGACATGCCTGTCCCCCTGTGCTGCACTGCTGAGGCAACTCGAATCCCAGGGACAGTTTAGGATGGATGTTAGAAAAAGCTTCTTCACCCAGAGGGTGGCTGGGCACTGGAACAGGCTACCTAGAACAGTTGTCACATTTGTACCAATCCTGATGGAGCTCAAGGAGTGTTTGGACAATGTTCTTGGGCACATGGTGGGACTTCTGGGGATGGTTCTATGCAGGCCCAGGAGTTGGACTTGCTGATGCTTGTGGGTCCCTTCCCAGTCAGCAGATCCTGTGATTCTGTGAGCTGTTGGTAACAGATGTGCTCTGTGTGTGTGTGCTCTGGCAGAGTACGGCTCCACCCTGGAGGACGACATTGTCTCTGACACATCCTCCATGTTCCGCAGGGTCCTCGTGTCCCTCGCCATGGTGAGTCCAGGACGGGGAGATAACGGGGGTGAACATCTGCTGGATGTTCATCTCTCACTCATTTCTTATCTCAAAGTTTGCATACAGATGCACACTTTGTGAGCCTTCTGTCAGGCCTTGAGAATTTTCTATAAACCCATTTCCCTCAGAGGTGCTTCGGGCTGGCTGCTGTTTCACATCCCTTGCATTTCACCTTGCCAGCACCAGCTTCTCACACCAGCTTCTGCTGGGAGAGCAGCCTCACTCTGCCATGCCTTAATGCCATATGCTCTTTTCAATAAAGTGCATGGCTCCTAGTTTCAAAAGAAAGAACAATCACATCTGAATCATGTTTAGCTGTATTTGTAACCCATTACTCAATATTAAGAATCCCATTATAAATCTCCAGTAACTGGTTTTGAATGGGGATTTTGCAGGACTTACTTCCATTAGTTGGTCTGTTGAAATGAGTTTTTCATCCTTGTATTACTGCAGGGTAACAGAGATGAGGGAACATTTGTGGATGAAGCCCTTGCTCAACAAGATGCTCAGGTGTGTAGCAATTTGCTTCCTGGCAAGAACTGTCTGGGTTTGTATGTGTGATGTGTGGTGAATCCCTGCTGTTCATAGACCTCTTTTCCTCAAGGTAGATGAGTAAACCTGAAGTTGTGCTAGTCAGCAGTGCCTCAGGTGGAGACTGGATATTAGGAAGTATTTTTCCCCCAAAAGAGTTGTCCAGCTCTGGCACAGGCTGTCCAGGGCAGGGGTGGAGTCCCTGTCCCTGAGGGGATTCAACAGCCATGTGAATGTGGCACTTGGGGACATGAGTTAGTGGAGAACTCAATGACCTTAGAGGGCTTTTCCAGCCCAGATGGTTCTGTGAAGTAAAAATCTCATATACACCTGGTGTTCTCAATTATCCCCACTTTGTTCATGTCTTCCAGGCCCTGTATGAAGCTGGGGAGAAGAAATGGGGAACAGATGAGGTGCAGTTCATGTCCATCCTCTGCACAAGGAACAGGTGCCACCTGCTCAGAGGTAGGACCTCTCTGGTGTCCTGGGTTTTTTCCCTTGTTTGAGGACAGTACTTTTGTAGGAGCTTTGTACTTGTTCACTAACTGGTTGTGATCCCTTCCTGAGACAACAGATATTCTCAGGGCCAGTTGATTCAAAATAGGAGTTGAGTAAAACACCCATACAACTTCCTCTAGCCTGTGAATTTGAGATAATGAAATGTGACTCCCATGGGACACAGCTAAGCACGGAAACTGCATTAAATAGCAGTTCTGGAAAATCCTTGCAGCAGTGGTAGGCTAATTAGCAAGACAGCTGATAATTAAAATGAATTATTTCTGAGGGGCAGCCCTGATTTAGCTTATAATGCCATGGTAATGGTGCAGTGTTTGTACAGGCTATGAGGAGCTTGATCTTGCAAAGTGATCCTCAGGGGTTACACACTGAAGCAGCTCACTTGGCTCTTTTATCCAATTCTTCCTCCTAGTTTTTGATGTGTACAGAGTGATTGCTAATAAGGACATCACAGACAGCATTAAATCCGAGATGTCAGGAGACCTTGAGGATGCCTTGTTAGCTGTGGGTGAGTTCCCTGCTTTTAATCTTTGTCTACAAACTAATTAAATAATTAAAGATACTGTCTCTTGCCCTGACTGTTTGCACAGCTTCAGGAGGCACATTCTTTTTCACTGTTTTACAAGCCACAGTGTTTTAATCTTTGCAGATGCAAAGACCTGGTAAGAAGGCTCTGTGCTTTATATTTCTCTGCCAAGGGATGCTTTGGCAGATGACATTAGTTGTGTCTTAAAGCCTTAAAAATATTTTATTGCTGTGCACTGGGCATGGAGACGTCAATTGGCAGCAGGTCACTGACTCTGGATGTCTGCACTGTGCTTGTTGAGTTGCATTTTTACAGAATAAATGTCTGCACTGAGAAAGTGCTGGAAGGGTTTGGAAGACTTTATCCTTCAGTGTTTATTGGTTTTAATTATCTTGCTCTTGTCTCCTTTACAGTTAAGTGCATGAGGAATAAACCTGCTTATTTTGCTGAAAGATTGTACAAATCCATGAAGGTAAAGAGATTTTGCTATTTCCCCCCCTGCCTCTCCATGCTTAAGTCAATAGCATGACAGCAATTAGAGAAAAAGAAACTGTGTTAATTGGGGGGAAAAAAGAAAGAAGTCTGAGGTTTTCTGTGCAGCTCTTTTCCTTCAGGAAGCTCAGAGGTTTTCTGTGCAGCTCTTTTCCTTCAGGAAGCTCAGAGATTTTCTGTGCAGCTCTTTTCCTTCAGGAAGCTCAGAGGATTTCTGTGCAGCTCTTTTCCTTCAGGAAGCTCAGAGGATTTCTGTGCAGCTCTTTTCCTTCAGGAAGCTCAGAGGTTTCTGTGCAGCTCTTTTCCTTCAGGAAGCTCAGAGGTTTTCTGTGCAGCTCTTTTCCTTCACAAAGCTCAGAGGTTTCTGTGCAGCTCTTTTCCTTCAGGAAGCTCAGAGGTTTTCTGTGCAGCTCTTTTCCTTCAGGAAGCTCAGAGGATTTCTGTGCAGCTCTTTTCCTTCAGGAAGCTCAGAGGTTTCTGTGCAGCTCTTTTCCTTCAGGAAGCTCAGAGCTGGTAATGGATGCCTGCATTAATGCAAAAATGGTCTAGTCAGGAGTGGATTCCACAGAAGGCCGAAGCTCAGTGCCTGTCCCTGTGTGTGCCCAGCCTGTGCAGCTGCTGTTGTGTCCCCTCAGGGCCTGGGCACCGATGACAGCACGCTGATCCGGGTGATGGTGTCCCGTGCCGAGATAGACATGCTCTACATCAGGAGGGAGTTCCTGGCCACGTATGGAAAATCACTCCACTCCTTCATTAAGGTGAGATCAGAGTCTTACACACACCTGGGTTTGCTAAGCAGCACCTAGGAGACTCTCAAAACAACATTTGGGTATTTTAGAGGAGGTGGAATTAAGCAGACTTTACATTTATGTGCTGAAAACCCTTCTGAATGTTCTTGGTTATTAAGTTGTCAAAGAGGGTACAAACACTACAATAAGTCATTTATTGAATCCTGCTTTCCATGGAGCTGCAAAACTAATGGTGTTCCTTTTTTCTGCTCTCTCTAGGGAGACTGCTCAGGGGACTACAGGAAGGTTCTGCTCAGGCTGTGTGGTGGGGAGGATTAAAGGAGGCCTGGGGAACCTGCTGGGTGATGGGAAGCAGCTGATTATAGAATTGTTTAGGTTGGAAAAGATCTTTGAGATCATCGAGCCCAATCATGATAAAGATTTCTTTTCATTTTTTTTTCCCCCCAAATGCCTTATTAATTACTCTGATTATTGACTTAGGTTAGTTCATGTTCTGGTTAGATAGTGGCCATTCTGGTTGACCCTTTTGATACACTTTTATGCTTGGAACACCCATTTGCCTACTAACTGGGCTGGTGAAGCCCAACTTACACAGAATGCTGTAACCAAAGGTATAAAAGTTGTTTCCTGACCAGCTGCCCCTCTGCTGTTGTGTTCACCAGCAAAATGCATCAACTAAAGCAAACCTGAGAGTGAGAGGCTGCACAGGGAAAAGCCAACCTCATGGGTATGTGGAGACTGCAGAACATGGGTTTGCTTCCGTTTTTCAGTAGAATTAAAACACAAAGAAACCAAATATCTAAAATACAAACACGTTTACATATTAACTTGCCTCTGTTAGTGTGGAGCATTAACAACCTGGCTGTGCTGTGTGTATATGTTGCCTGTAAGTGGGGAAGTTGTCACTGGTGACACGAGAAAAACCTTTTTCTGCCCTGGTTAGAGCAGCCCTGTGTTTTTGGTCTGTCTGCTGGATCATGGGAATATAAATAATGTGGGTTACATGATAAACCCTGCTCTGGATGAAGTGATGTCATTGGAATGGTGTCTTTCAAGGAATGACCTGTCCCCAAAACCCCACCTCACCAGCCTGGTGCTGGGGCAGCTCCCCAGATTTTCCTGGGACGTGTCCCCAAACGTCCCTGAGGGGATTCCCCAGTCCTGCCTGGGACACCTGCCCACATCTCCCCACACTGACTGACAGCTGCCCCATGTCAGTCCCATAAGGGACCCGTGTTTGTGCCTGGGCCTCACGTGGACGTCCCCACCACCCTCTGGGAGAGACTTCTCCCCCAGCCCCTACACACTGTTCAGTGTTTGCACTCCAAAAATGGGACTCTGCTTTGGCTTAGCAATTTATTTTTTACCGCCAGTGAATGATCCTGTTGTGAAGGATCAGCCTGAGCAAAGCTCCAGCACTGAGGTGGCTACACCCCAATTCCATCCCTCATTTTCCTCTAAAACAGGCTGCTGCTGGCTGGAGTAGGAGATGCCTCTGTGGCCTCCAATAAAATAATTTTCTTTCTCGTTCTCTGGGCTGCCACTGGAGACACACTCCTGAGTTTTGCCGGCAGAGGAGGCAGAGCTTTATCCAGTTCTTCTGAGGGGGAAAAGCACAGCACAGCAGCTGCAGAGGTGCTGGCTGGGGTGGCTTTCAGTGCCTTGGGTCAGGTTGGGTTTCAGAGCGTTGGAAAGTGAATAAAAATTTGTTTCTGTACTTCCTGTCGCGGTGGTGTGTTCTGGGAGGGAACACGGCAGGAACTTGTTTGGTCCCGAGCTCCTGGATGGGGAGCGGCTGCAGCACTGCTTCTTATGCTAATTAGTCCACCTTTTTGGTCTTTTTAGTATCCTTTTCCTCCGGTAAGGACTTTCCAACACATAAACTCAGTCTTTGTCTCTTCTTTATCGTCTGGTTTCTGGAAATTGTCCTTTCGTTCGTACATTCTACAGTCCAGATGTCCAACCTCAACAATACATTTCTCTCCCAGGCTTTGTTCATTGAACTCCGTCAGGGTTTGTTTATGTTTCAGTAAGTTTCAGTAAGTTTCAGTAAGTTTCCCAAGCTGTTTTTCTACAAAAGCAGCTTATGGGAGCTTTGCTAAATGGGAACTGGCTAGGAGTAATTTAAGAATAAAGCACTGTATATACATATATTTATATTTATATTGCTTTATTCTTAAGTATATAAATATATCCTATAGACAATATAAATGTATATAATATAATAAATTAAACACAGATATAATATATATTACATAGATAATATATAAATAGAATATATAAATATATTCATAAATATATATAAGAAATATATATATTTCCTAATATATTTCTTAATATTTCTTAAATATATATTTCTATTTCTTAATCATCACCTGTATATATAGATAT
>VYZP01004009.1:0-29599 GCA_013400635.1 Hypocryptadius cinnamomeus | reverse complement strand
GGGCTGGGCCGGGCTGGGCTGGGCCGGGCTGGGCCGGGCTGGGCTGGGCAGGACCAACCTCCCCGAGCGCTTGGGACCGACTGTTGATGCTGTAGCGGGAGAATCTCAAGGGGTGTGTCTCACTGTTTGTGGTCTGTTGTTCTGTTTTTGCTAGGAAAAAATTGAAAAGCACGTCGAAGTATATTTATCAGACACTCTTTTTGAATGGGGAGAACAGTGATATCAAAATTTGTGCTCTGGGAGAGGAGTGGAACTTGCACAAGATTTATTTGTGTCAGGTAAGTGGCTCTTGTCTAACTCACAGTAGGAACTGTGTTTTTAATAAAAGGATGTCTGAGAACTCCAAAGTATGACTGGAGATCTTTTTTTTTTTTTTTTTTTTCCATTTTATTTTTAGGACTTTAACTCTTTTTTGTAGATGTTAACAGTTAACCAGCTTCTGTTAGCAACAAGAATTCCTGTTGGGAAGCAGAGCTGTAGGTTCATGTTTGAAAAATTTTTGGCTTCTCATACTGCTTAATTATTTTGTTTCATTTATTTCATTCCTAATCTTGGTGCATTCTCTGTGAAAACAGTCCTGACACTTGTCTTTGATGTCCTGAGAACATGTTCTTGTTTGCTGAACAAGTGGCTGAGAGACTCCTGTGATGTGAATGTTCTTGCAGGGCAAAGGAGGGGTTCCAGAAGGGATTTGTGGTGCCCCAGCTCAGTGTTACTGTCCCCTGGACTCTGCAGGGACCTGCAGGGAAGTTGCTGCTGCTGGGTCTCTGCAGGTGTTAGGTGATTGTTACAAAGGATTCCTTGCAGCATCCCTGCTGCTGCAGGAGGAATGTTTTCTCAGGAGCTCTGAAAAGGAATAAACCCTAGTGGGTGGTCCAAAAAGGATGCTGTTTCCACAAACATTTCCTGTTGGGTTTGTGTTGAGGTGCAGTCCTTTGTGTCTGTGTTGTGGGAGCGCAGAGGTGCTGGTGGCTTCGCTGTCTGTGCTGTGTCACTCCTGCTGTGGGAGGAGCCCTGGCTGTGCCCTGAAACACCAAATTCTCTTGTGCCCATGTCTTTCAGGGGTTCTGGCCTTGGCAGGGTTGGTGTGAGGCCCTCAGGTGCTGTACCTGGACAGGAGGGCACTTGTGTGTCAGCTGCAGTGGGAGCCAGAGCAGGGGTGTGACATGGTGACACAGGGAGGTGCTGCACACGTGGCTGCAGTTTCTTTTGTGCAACAAGTGACAGGAAGAGCCAATTCTGGATTTTTTTGTGGCTATTGCTGTGTCAGTGCCTGAATTCCAGAGCAGCTTCAGCAATTACTTGTGTGGTCCTAGCGAGGGGAGTGTTCCATTGCTTTCTTTTAGGAAAAAGCCTTTTCTTTTTGGAGTGTGAGAACCTTTTAACAAGCATAAACTGCAGGCAGAGCAGTGGCACTGAGGGGCCATGGGGTGTGTGACAGGAGCAGTGACACTGAGGGGCTGTGGGGTGTGTGGCAGGAGCAGGGCTGGCACTGAGGGGCCATGGGGTGTGTGACAGGAGCAGTGACACTGAGGGGCTGTGGGGTGTGTGGCAGGAGCAGGGCTGGCACTGAGGGGCCATGGGGTGTGTGACAGGAGCAGTGACACCGAGGTGCCATGGGGTGTGTGACAGGAGCAGGGCTGGCACTGAGGGGCTGTGGGGTGTGTGACAGGAGCAGTGACACCCAGGTGCCATGGGGTGTGTGACAGGAGCAGGGCAGGCACTGAGGGGCCATGGGGTGTGTGACAGCAGCAGTGACACTGAGGTGCCATGGGGTGTGTGACAGGAGCAGTGACACCGAGGTGCCATGGGGTGTGTGACAGGAGCAGGGCTGGCAGGCACAGCTCCCACTGCCACTCTGCACCCCAGGGAAGGGGACAGGCAGCCTGGGTGGTGCAGGGTGGGCACAGCACTGCTGTGGCTGCAGGCTGCTGGTGTTTCCTGTCACTGTGCCTCTGTGGTTGCTGCGTCTCAAGTTGGTGACACTGTTCCTGAGGCCTTAGCATGGGTTGGTGGCTGAAATTGGGTGTGAAATCCCTTCAGGGTGCAGCTGTTTAGAGGGGTTTGAAAGTTGTGATGTTGTCTGTAGAGGCCTTGTAGGAGCAGTGTTTCTGGGACATGAGCTTTGGGGGCAGTTGACCATTCTCCTCAGGCAGGTTCTGTTCCAGGGCACACTCCTGCATTGCAGTTGTGTTACTGTAGGTACAGTGCTGTTGCAGGTTAGGAATAACTCCATGGAAATGACTCTTAGTGCCATTGTGTGTCCCCAAGCAGACTCAGCCTGGCTGTTCCTGCTCCCCTGCTCTCCCCAGGCACTGCCTCAAGTTCCATGAAGGACAGTCAGGTGCTGGTCACAGCAGTTCTGAGAAATGGGGCATTTCTGTCTCATGATGCTGTTACAAAAATGATAAATCCTTATGGAACTGGGGAGGTGATCTCTGTGGCAGAGCTGAGGCAGCATCGTGAGGAGGATGAAGATGAGTGAGCCCTGGGTTGGATAGGAACATGTTGTGGGTTTCGGAGTTAGGCATATGCCAGGGGTACAGAAATACTGACCTGATCAAATGAAATCAAAATTGGGGTTTGTTTTATTTGCTGCCCTGAGCTGAAATGCTGATGGAAGAGGTCAGGGAATGCGGTGCTGTACAAATAGACTTTATTTTTTTGATCTCTCAGGTAAACTTCATTGATAGCATCTCATAATGGGCACATCTGCTGCTGGGAAGGAAAATCAGGAACCCTAGTAGAGCATTATCTTTCCCTTGCTTTGGATGGAAACCTCAAATTCTAGTTTTATGTGCTTTTCACTTAATAATAAAAGGTATATTGCCATAAATGGTGTGTGTGTCTGTGTCCTTTGTATAAGGCTACAGCCTTGTACAGTAATTTGTATGTCTTGCATGCCTTTTTTTTTTTTTTTTTTTCCCACCCCTAACTGGCATTCCCTAATGCCTGCAGGATTTGTTGTTTGCCAGTAACCTTAAGGACTTAGTTTTTGGACTAATTCTGTCCCCACTGGTGATGTGGTCTGTGGAAAAAGAGCTTGTGTAGCTTTTCTGGCCTTTTCAAACTCTTTCCTTACTCTGGTTACACACACGTAGCCCAAACTTTCCTGTAGGCATTTTGAGTGTCAGAAACAGCAGCTACAGCCAGCCCCTTGAGTCTGTCAGAATGTTTTAGCTTGTGAAAGTTCCCTTAATATATTTTGTTCTGCATAAAGGTAAATATTAACTGTGTTTGGTTCCATGTGCTGCTTTTGGCAGTTTTAAGTGGGATGAAGTCTCTTAGTTGAGTTCTTTTTCTCTCTTCCTTCATACAGTCAGGCTACTTTTCCAGTATGTTCAGTGGCTCTTGGAAAGAATCCAGCATGAATGTCATAGAGCTGGAGATTCCTGATCAAAATATTGATGTAGAAGGTAAGTGGGAGCCTTTTATTTTAACAAAACCCTGAAGGGAGAGGTTAAGTTAAACCTAGTGATGTTCAGAGAAGGCTCATGAGGTTCAGCTTCTCTTTGTGCAGTTTTTCAGCTCTCAGGGGTGCTGAAGAGTTTGTTTAAATCCTGGGAGCTCAGTAATGGATTGGTTACTGCCCCATGTTGTGTTTTCTGTCTGGTCAGTTGCTCTAGATGAAGAGCCACCACAGAGAAGGTGTGCAGTGAGGGGCTTTGGTTGTGTTTGAGGGCTCCTCATGCCCCATGCTCAGTGTGTGTCTGGTTGTGTTTGAGGGCTCCTCATGCCCCATGCTCAGTGTGTGTCTGGTTGTGTTTGAGGGCTCCTCATGCCCCGTGCTCAGTGTAGTGTCTGGTTGTGTTTAAGGGCTCCTCATGCCCCGTGCTCAGTGTGTGTCTGGTTGTGTTTAAGGGTTCCTCATGCCCCATGCTCAGTGTGTGTCTGGTTGTGTTTGGAGACTCCTCATGCCCCGTGCTCAGTGTAGTGTCTGGTTGTGTTTAAGGGCTCCTCATGCCCCATGCTCAGTGTGTGTCTGGTTGTGTTTAAGGGCTCCTCATGCCCCGTGCTCAGTGTGTGTCTGGTTGTGTTTGGAGACTCCTCATGCCCCGTGCTCAGTGTGTGTCTGGCTGTGTTTGGAGACTCCTCATGCCCCCTGCTCAGTGTGTGTCTGGTTGTGTTTGAGGGCTCCTCATGCCCCATGCTCAGTGTAGTGTCTGGTTGTGTTTGAGGGCTCTTCATGCCCCATGCTCAGTGTAGTGTCTGGTTGTGTTTGAGGGCTCCTCATGCCCCGTGCTCAGTGTAGTCTCTCTCTGGCTCCTGTTCCCTCTGCAGCCCTGCAGGTGGCTTTTGGCTCGCTCTACAGAGACGATGTGCTGATCAACCCCAGCCGCGTGGTGGCCCTGCTGGCAGCAGCCTGCATGCTGCAGCTGGTAAGTCAGAAATGCCACAATGCCATTCCTTCTGTCTTTACCTGAAAGTAACACAGCAGTTCAGGGTATCCTCGCCCACGTGGCTTTTTTCACCCAGAGGAATGAATCAGAATGAATCAGCTTTTCTGGCTAACTGGGGAAAAAGCTGAACACAAAGTAGTGGGTTTATTGAAAAATGCCATGACTAAGATTGAGGTGTGAGATTAAGTGATTTGTGAGTGATATCTAAAAGTAGATTAAGTAGGTTTTGGAGCTCGCTTGCTGTACCCTGAAGGCATTCAGTACTCTTTTCATTCACAGGAAATATTCTTAAGGAACATCTGTGTTTCTGAGGAATGATGGTTTAAATGGTTTGAACAGCGTAGCATCAGTCACTGCAGCCTGTGGGACTTTGGGGATGGCTCAGGCATGAAAATCTGTGTGAACAGTACAGTGTCTGACATTTCCTGTTGGGAAGTGAACACTCAGAATGTCTGTGTGTTTTTTTTCTCCCTGCAGGATGGCTTAATCCAGCAATGTGGTGAAACAATGAAGGAAACCATCACTGCCCAAACTGTGTGTGGTTATTATAATTCTGCAGGGACATATGGGCTGGACTCCGTGAAGAAAAAGTAAGAATTACTGTCTCCAAGCTGCTTTGGACATTGCCATTTAACACTGAATTTACACACAGTGCTTACATCATGACCAGGTTAATTGTTTTAATATGTCTTTAGAATAGAATCTTAGAACATCAAGGTTGGAAGAGACCTATAACATCATCCAGTCCAACCATCCACCCAGCACTACCACTGAAACCACTAAACCACATAATCCAGAGCCAGATTCACACCTCCAGGGCTGGTGATTGTACCACATCCCTGGCCAGTCTATTCCAATGCCTGACCACCCAAACAGGGAAAAAAAATCAAGTCCCTAATCTGAATCGATTGAGTCTGTCCAGATCCCTCTGCAGAACCCTTCTGCCCTCCAGCAGATCCACAATCCCACCCAGCTTGGTGTTGTCTGCAAATTTACTGAGGGAGCAGCTGTTGCAGGAATGTTGACACAGAGAAGAAACAAGCAGAGGTCCTAACTCCTTGTTTTCCTTGCAGGTGCCTTGAGTGGCTCTTGAACAATCTGATGACTCACCAGAGTGTTGGACTCTTCAAGGAACTCAGGTACTGGGGCTGCACTTCCCTTGCAGGGATGAAGGACAGTCCCTGCCCAAGTCTGGAGCCCACTGCAGATCACTTTCTGGGCCATTGCTGGTTGCTTGTTCCCTACCTCCCCTTCTCCTTTTTCTCTTTCCTGTCTCACTGACCTGTTGGAATTGATTTTTTCCAGCATAAACCTCATGAAGCAGCTGATCAGCTCCTCCAACCTGTTTGTGCTGCAGGTGGAGATGGATGTGTACACTGCTCTCAAAAAGGTACTTGCCTGGGGCTCAGTGCAGTGGAACCTTTGTGGGATTGACTGGAGGTATTTAATGGAGCAGCAGAACTTTTACAGAAATTAGTGCACTGTGGAAATGTCTCTTATTAGCATGCAGATTTCTTACCTGAAACTTCAGCTGACTCACTAGAATTTATTTGTTCTGTCCAGTGGATGTTCCTTCAGCTCGTGCCTTCTTGGAATGGGTCTTTCAAGCAGGTGTTGAGTGAAGCTGATGCCTGGTTTGCTGAGCGCAGGAGAGGTAGGAGGAGCTGGCCAGCCCTTGGTTTGGGGTTTGAACACGAGTAATTTCTCAATTTTAATGGCAAAAGCCATTAAATAACACTAATAAATTTTAAAAAAATTTTTAAAAGCCATTAAACACCCATAACAACATTCTCTAAACAATAAGTAAAAACTGCAGTATAGACAGGGTCTGGAAAAGATTTAGGGAGGCAAACCATAGTGTGGGTGCTGTGTTGCAGAGTTTGGGGGCGACGTTGCCTTCCTGGAGTCGGCGCAGGGCAGCGCCTTCGTGCCCGTGTTCGCACACCTGAGGCTGCAGTACATCATCAGTGACCTGGCCTCTGCCAGGATCGTGGAGAGGGATGCCCTGCTGCCCTCAGGTGAGTGAGGGAGGGAGTGCTGGGCACAGCTCAGCCCTTGCCTTCACTCCTGGCTTCAGTTTCTTCAGCCCAGGAGAGACAGGGAGGGGCTGGGCATGTTCCAGGAGGGACAGAGCTGAGGAAGGGTCTGGAGCACGAGTCTGGTGAGGAGCAGCTGAGGCAGCCACAGAAAAGGAGGCTCAGGGGGGACCTTCTCACTCTTTACAGCTCCAGACAGGAGGGGGCAGCCAGGGAGGTCAGGCTGTGGTCCCAGGGAACAGGGACAGGATGAAAAGAAATGGTCTGAGGGGAGGTTCAGGTTGGATATTGGGAAAATTCATTGTCATGGAAAGAGTTGTCCAGCTCTGGCACAGCTACCCAGGGCAGGGTATGAAGTAAATATAATCCATCTCACTTCAGAGTGACACTGGTACAGGCTATAGGCAAAGTGCAAAGGTCATTATAAAAAATGACTTTGGGTGAATGACTATTTAAATCCTTAATGGTGACAGAGGAGAGCAGTGGATTTGTATCCCTGTGAAGTGGCTTTGTCAGCATGTCAATAAGATGCAAACCAGAAGTTTTCTGGAGCTACACTGGGTTTCCTCCTTCTCCTGTCTGCTCTTAGCACTTGCAGTGTGATGGGCAGCCTTTTCAGAGTGCTCTTTGGTGGGTAAATGTGTCTGTTCTCAAACCCTGAAGCCTTCACCCGTGTCTGGCAGAGGAAGAGTTGTTCTGAGATTATCGCATCTTTGGGGATGACCTCCTTGTACTCATTGAAAAAGAGTGTGAAATGTGGGCACAGCTCACAGGTGTTGGCTCTGCAGGGAGGCAGTCCCTGAGCCACGATGAGCACTGTGCTGGCTGGGTGGCACTGTGGTGACAGGGAAAGGGGACACAGGACAGCTGGGTGGCACTGTGGTGACAGGGAAAGGGGACACAGGACAGCTGGGTGGCACTGTGGTGCAGGGAGAGGGGACCCAGGGCATGTGGTGGCAGGGAAAGGGGACACAGGGCACTGTGGTGCAAGAAAAGGGGACACAAGGCACTGTGGTGCAAGAAAAGGGGACACAGGCAGCTGGCTGGGTGGCACTGTGGTGCAGGGAGAGGGGACACAGGGCATGTGGTGCAGGGAGGAGGGACACAGGGCATGTGGTGCAGGGAAAGGGGACACAGGGCACGTGCTGCATGCAGGAGGATCTTTGTGCTGGGGAGTGCTGTGGTGCTTGCCTGTCCCTGTACCTGTTCATGCCAGGGTGCAGCCACGAGCTGTGTTAAGATCAGAACTTTTCATTTACAAGGAGGTTGAGATAAATCCTGGGCTGCACTTCGGAGCAGGCTGTTGGCTGCCAGCATTCAGTATTTGAGGGGACGCTTTGCACCTGAGAGGCTGCAGCCAGGGCCTTTGCTGGGTAGTTTGTGTTCTGCTGGAAGATTATTCCAGATAAAATTGTTCTCAAGGAGGTAGAGAAGGAAATCACACTGACTAGTTGAAAGTAGTACAGTGGTTGTTTATTTATTTATTTTTATACTCTCTGTGTGTAGGTCCTGGAGGGGAGAACTGAAATTCTGTGTTAGGAGTTCACAGCAGTCTGATCTTTGTGCAGAAGAGGTGCAAGAGACAGGAATACATAATGTGTCTGTGTGAGCACAGTGTTTGTTGTTCTGTTTTATTGGTGGCTTGTGAACATTTCCTCAGCTTTGCTTTCCCTCTTCATAAATCAGCAGATGAGCTGCAGCTGGAATGTGAGATAGGCAATAGATACACAAATAGAGAAGATGCTCTCCATCCTGAAATTTCTTCCTTCCCTTCTAGCATATCCCTTCTCTGTTCCTTGCCTGTGTAGGTTTCCTTAATTCATTTTTTATTTTCTGTTGTACTTTGGTTGATGCCCAGTTTGCTCCTATCACAGTCTGTACTTTCACTCTAGAGTCAGTGGGACAAAGGCTGGTTTTCAGTTTTCCATCCATGGTCTGGCCTCTCCTCCTTCTGTCACATTCACCAGCTTCCTGGATTGTTTTTGGTCACGTTGGCTCTCCCTGTTCTCTCACCCAGCCCATTTCCCAGAGGTGGTTCTCATTTCTGACCTTGCCCCCTTGCCCCATTTGTTGTCTTGACTAAGAATTCCTTACACCCCGTGATTTTGGGATCCCCTTTTGTGTAACTGCCTGACAAACTACTGAGTTTTGTTCTGTTTTATGTCTTGGTTGCAACATGAAATTAACACAGCCAATAAAATCTTTGTATGTTTTCCAAGGAAGACATGATTTATGTTTATTCTTAGCAGGGTACAACTTCTGTTTGTTTTACCATATTCGTGCTAAGTCACTGTTTTCTTTTATCTTGACTGTGTTTTCTTCTTCTTTGACTTAAGAACTCCCCTGGGGATTCAGACCCCAGCACCTTCTCCCCAGAGCTTGTTAACAAGCTCCTTGGCTGAGCAGAGCTGTGTGTGCTGAGAAAACGTGTGGAGTTGCATCAGTTGTGGCAGCAGTGGGTGTTTGAGGAGATGAACATAGTCTGGAGTGTTAGCTGTGGATGTTTGTCCCTTCCCCTGTGCTTGGGGCTGGGAACTGGAGAACACAGGGAGTATCAGGGGGTGGGTTGTAAACACTTGTCCAGTTTATAAGCATTACTTTGTTATTTCTGTGTAATTTTATTTCTCTATTTAGAATATATATAACTATCCCTATTCCCAGCTCCAAAGACAACACCAAGTTTTTTGTTTTTTTTTTTAATTTTAGAATGGCTGTCCTCTGTTTACAAACAGCAGTGGTTTGCCATGCTCAGAGCAGAACAAGACAATGATATTGGGTAGGTATATTACAGGCTTTATTTCTCTCTTACATTAGAAACCTTCCTCATAGAAATTCTGACATGAATTATTTTGGAGTTTACATTAAAAGGAGGAGGGAAGCATACTTCAGTGCTTTTGAACTGTTGATCTCTGTGGAGCTCTCAGTTCCCCTGGGCTGGCTGGTCTCCCATCCCTCAACCAGCAGAACTCTGGAAAACTGGTCTGGTGGGACCAGAGGGAAATGCTGGGTGGGGGACACGAGTTCTGTATTTTCCTTCATGTGGGTTAATGCTTCTCACTGGCACTTCACCTGGAAATCTGTGTTGAGGCTGTGAAAGGGTGATTTCTGATTTCACATCAAACTGTTCCTCTTCCTTCTGCTTGCTCTTGGATGTGCTGCAGTGAGCCAGGTCCTGGATTTAACACCAAAACTATGGCAAAATGTACCTGGGGGAGCTGATCCTGCCTTTGTCTCCTCTGCTGGCTCCTAGAGTGCTTTGAGGAGAAGAAATGCCAAGTCAGGCAGCTGCAGAATGCCTGTTACCTCCCCAAACCCAGCAGGCTGACTTGCTCCTTTGTCCTGTCACCCAGCAGGTGACACTGTGGACAGAGACACTGTGGGTTGTAACAGGAGCTTCAAAAAAGCCCCAGACTCTGGTCTGAAGAATAGCCGGGATCTTTAGAAAGGTGTTCTCACAGGCAGCAGTCCTTCAGGAAGTGGTGGAGGTGAGGTACAGAATTGTGGCTCTTACATTCAGTTCCTGCAGGTGAATTTTGGATGGCCATGGCCTGTTTCTCATGCTGCTCTCGTGGGAAGGCTTTTGCAGTGCTGCTGTGGCTGTGTCTGAGAGCAGACAGTGTCACTTCCTGGCTCATGGGAAACAGGCTTCATAGGGAAGTGAGTCACCAGAATTCTGAGATGAGATGCAGTATTTGCTAATTTTGATGTGTTTTGGTAGTTCAGTGCAGTGGGAGCATTTGAATTGTCAGCCACTGGATGGCTGCACGTGCTTCTGGGAAAGGGAGTTCCCACAGAGCTGCAGTGAGGATGATGGGGGTCATCCAGCTTGGAAAAGAGCAGTTTTAAAATTCAGCTGCAGCTGAGGATTTCAACGGCTCTTGGAATGGGCAGAGTATTTTTCCACATTTTTCTTGCTTGTCTAGTTTTCTCTTTTGCAGTATGGGTTGATTATTTCTTTTAAGACAGTGAAAAGCAAAGGTCTCAGCCTCAGAAGGGCAGACATGCAGCTGTTCCTTTGTGTTAGTGCAAATGTTTTGGCCATTTGACCAACGTGTAGCTGCAGGAAAAGAATTCAGGTTTTATAAGCCCATCGTTTATCCAGCCCTGCTGCTCTTCCTCTCACACCTACTGCCCGTGTCAGCATCAAACACATGTTTTCCCTCAGGGGTAAGGAGGCAGACTTAAGAATCAGAGCAAGACATGAATCTGACTCCTCTGAGCTGAACTGAGGTTTTATTTCCATATCCCACCTGGTGCAGGGCATAATTGCACCTGCTTCTTCTAGCACTGCCAGCATGGAAATGGCACTGCTTGGAAATGTGTGATGTGGCTTGTCGTGGTGGCTTTATGGAGAGGAGAAGAAAGTGTTTCCCTTCTACTTTGAGTTTGCATTTAAAAGGGTTAAACATCTTATTCACTCTTCAGAATTGGAGAATTATTTAGTGTTAGCAGTGGAGTTTGTGGCTTTGATCTGTAGCTGCTCAGGGTTTACTTGTGTTAAAGTGGATCACTTTTTTTTTTTTTTTAATTAAACATGTGTTTTGTGGCAGAAGCCAGACAGATCTTTCAAGTCTGGGACTGGAATCATTTCTGTTCTTAGCAGTCTCTTTGGCAGTGTGTAAGAAGGAAGCAGAATGACTCCACTGTTCACTGTGTGGCAGCTGGTGGAAGTGGTTCAAGCTGAAGTTCTGCTTGAATGTTAATGTCAGTCTGAGCATTATGGACTAACGTTTGTGAAATTTGTCACTAATTAAACAGAAATAAATCCTTTATCACCATTACTGCATTTAGGTCAGCCACAGAACCAGTTCAGCTGGAAGATGTGGAAAAGCACACAGGAGGTTCCTGGGTGAATTTGTTGAAGTGTGATGAGCTTGTATGCATAACCTGTTCTTTGAACACTTCACCTCCCAGGATTGGTTTTTACAGCAACAAGAGGAGAGACCTGGGCTGAGTTTATAAAAGATTTAGCTGTGAGTTGCTGTGGAGTGGGAGCAGTAGGAGGAGAACAGAGGCTGCATCTCTGCTGGCGTGGAGGGCACTGCTGGGCTTGTGGGTTTGCAGTTCAACCTGTGGGGATTGATGTCACTGGGATTAATAAGGATCACTGCCAGCCCTCAGCCTGCTGTAACTTGGACACTTTCTGGCAGTGGGTGTTGGGTTAATGCTGTCATGGTGTGTGAAGCAAAGTGAGTAACGCACTTGTGGAGAATCAGGGCTGATCTCACTCGTGCTGGCTCTGCAAGACTGTTCTACGTGCTGGACGCAGGGGAAGTGAGAGGAGCTGATCTTGGTGTGGGGTGACACAGCCGAGGGCTCTGGGTCTCAGGAGCTCTGAGAGGCTCTGGCATTTCTTGAGCACTGAGGGGAAGTGGGTTTTTTTTCTGAGCACTGAGGGGAAGTGTTTTTTTTTTTTAGTCAAGTTTCATAACCAACCCCTTGAGAAACCTCTCCCAGTGTCTCGTGGCTGCTGCTTCATAGCACTGCTGTTGTGCAGAGCCCTGCAGCTGTGCCCCAGCACTTGTCTCTGGTTGTGTCTAAGAAGTCAGCCTGCTGTGTTTAAAAAACATTTGGGTTTTTACAGGGCTGGGAGAATGTAGTTCATTGCAGCAGCTATTATTTTGTTATCTGGAAAAGTTCTTTTGTAGAAGTCCTGCCTAACTGAGGTGTCACAGCCTGGTTTATATTGCAGTTTTGTAGTGTAGGTGGATGTTTATGGGACAGTTTGGGATGGAAGAGGCTCATCCAGTCATGCCTCTGCTCAAAGAAGGGTCAGGTGTGAGTCCCTTGCAGCTCAGGGTATTCGGTATTGTGTGGTCAGACAAGTTTACTCCAGTCCATTCACCTTCCCCACATTAAGGTATCACACAAAACTGTTGAAGTCTCCTTAAAGATGCTGGTTTGGGTTTTTTTTCAGGCCTCAAGAGATCAATAAGGAGGAACTGGAAGGAAACAGCATGAGGTGTGGTCGCAAACTGGCCAAGGATGGTGATGTAAGTGTGGCACGTGGCAAACTGCAGGGCTGGCATGGCTGAGACAAGTCAGGCATTTCCAAATCTTGTAGGTCCTCATTGTCAAACTGTATCCAAAAGATGTCATGGAGAAAGATACCATTTTTTTCTCCCCAGAGGGATGGAAGCCATGTCTCTGCAAGGAGCAAGGAACTGGTGTTTCATTGTGCTCTTGTGCTGCAAGACTGGGAAAACTGTTAGTCCAGGCAGTTAAATAGAGCTCTGATCACTGGTGTCTTATTAGCTGGAGAAGGAAGTTCTCTAGCTAAAATGTGTAACATTCAGAGCCAGGGCCCCTCAGTGTCTTTAGGTAACAGGTCTTGTGAAACCAACCGAGAACATGAATTTTTCCCATTGAAGTCACATAACCCAAGGCGTGCTCTGGGCATGGCTGGGGCTCACAGATCAGCCCCATTACCCAGTGCTGAGTATTTGATACCCGCTGCTGTGGCGTGTTCCTGCCTGTCTGGGAGGCAGCTGACACTCAGCTGCTGTCACACAGTCCCCTGCAGTGTCCAGTTGTCCCCACTGAGTTCTCTGTCCCAGACAGGTGCTGGGATCCCTGAACCCCCAGTGCAGCTCAGGCCTGGCCCCTCGGAGCTGGCGTGGCACTCCTGCTGCGTGTCACAGCCCATCCTCAGGCTGTGTGCCCTCTGTGTGTGTCCCCCCTGTGTGTGTCCCCTCTGTCCTGCAGTACTGCTGGCGCTGGACTGGCTTTAACTTCGGCCTGGACCTGCTGGTGACCTACACCAACCGCTACATCATCTTCAAGCGCAACACGCTGAACCAGCCGTGCAGCGGCTCCGTCAGCCTGCAGCCGCGCCGCAGCATCGCCTTCAGGTGCAGCCCAGGGGCCCCTCCCTGCTGCCAGCCCTGCTGGTTTTCTTCAAAATGTTACCCTGCCTCCTGGGGAGAAGCTCCTTGTGCTGAAATTCGGGGGGCTGAAGTGCTGTCGCTCTTGTGCCCCCCCAGGTTGCGGCTGGCCTCGTTCGACTGCAGCGGGAAGATGATTTGCAGCAGGACAACAGGTTACCAGATCCTCACCCTGGAGAAGGACCAGGTGTGTCTGTGGGCTTGAGTGGTGGAGTTCAAGGCATGAAAAAAATGCTGAGAAGTCACCAGTGCTTTTGAAGGGGAGTTGCTGTTCCTGTTGTCGTTGCTTATGTGGAATCCCAGGCATTCCTGTTAGAGGTAGTGGGTAATTAAGCTCATTTGTGAAGTGGATCTAGAGTAGGGTAGTGTGGGTTTCATGAGTGTTGATAATATGAAATTAGTTCCCATATTAGTGAAATGAGTGCCTGTGGTGCTGCTGTCTGCTGCCAGTGTCATGTTCAGCTGCTCTTCAGCACTGCTGGCATCACCCTCTGCATAATCTGGCCATCAGACTCCTCATTTAGAGGCAAATTCAGAATGTGATGACTCTCATAAACTGAGGAGTTTAAAGAATGTCTGCCTGTTGTCTAAGGGTTAGATTTATTACTGTATTAAATGAATTGAAGAAAACTCCACTCCTCTCTGGGGCTTTCTTAGAGCAAGTGCCCTTTTCCACCCATTGCTGACAGCAGGATTTAGTGAGGCATGTGTGGGACTTGTTAATCAAGTTTCTCAGATCCCAGCCAGCAGTGATACAAAGGTGGTGAGAACACAGGAAACCTTTCCTTGTCAGTGCCATCCTCACTGGAGGGTGAAGTTTCAGTTTTGAAGTTTCGGTTGTTTTGCATCCTCATGAGGTTGAAGTTTCAGTTTTGCTTCCCCAAAACCAGTTCCTGTAGTGGAACCAAAAAATTCCTACCCACAAACTGAAATTTGCTTTCTGTTGTGGAATGCCTGGTTGGTGAAATCTCCCAAATCTGAGAACTGTCCCTTTCTCCTCAGCATGTTGGAGGGGAAATTTGCTCCAGCATTTTCTGTGGCTGTTCCCTGTGCTGCAGAGGGCTGGGAGCTCTGGGGTGGGAGCTGTGGGCAGGCTGAGAATGTGTCAGTGTTATAAACTTGAGGTGAAGGGGAGCTGTCTTTGCTTTATTTTTATATTCTGATTTTAGTCTGTAGCCATTCAGATGTGCAGAGTGAGTGCTGTGTCAGTGTTGTGTTTTCTGGTCCCCCTCACCACACAATGTCCTGTGTGTGCTCCAGGAGCAGATTGTGATGAATTTGGACAGCAGACTCCTGACCTTCCCCCTCTACATCTGCTGCAACTTCCTGTACACATCCCCAGAGAAGAGGGCAGACAGCGAGGCCCAGCTGGAACATCTGGAAGCCTGAGAGCTCCCTAGGCCTGTGGCAGCCCCTCTCCACCCTGGATGCTGCTCAAAGCTGGGACAGGCCTTCCACTGTGGCAGCAGCCCTGGCCTTAGTGCTCTCCTATGCAGCTCAGACATTAAGTAGGCCAAAACCAGCCATCCTTTTAAATTTTTTAAAATTTTATTTCTGTTCTGCATCGACAGGCAGTAGCCATTCCGTGTTTGAGAAGTGTTACACTTGGGCTTTTCTGGGTGGAAACTGAGCCAAATTGGAAACAGGGAATTTGTGTGGATCACAACTTAGGAAATTACCTGAGCACACATTGTAGGTTGTGTGGGTTTTGTTAGTGTGGGTTTTGGTTGTATTATTTGTTGTGTTTTTAAATAACTGATCTGTAAATACCAGATCCATATTTTGCTTTTTTTCCTGGTCCTTTTCTCGTAGGGCCAAATAATCTCTGTAAATGTGGCATCTCAACTTTGGTTATTTGACTGCACAGCCTTTCCCACCTGATGGGTTTAAGCTTTTTTTGCAGCTCACACACACACATTTCATTCTTGGTCTTGTTCTAACACTGCAGCCAATAATTCTCTGTCTTTTAGCAGGTTAATTTACTAATAAGGATGTTCATAAATGAATTATTTTTTCCATGTACAGCAAGTACTCCAATGTCCTCACCATTACTTGCTGCTGTCAGCAGCAGCTCTCAGCTGGAGTTCTGCTGAGTGCTGGCTCTACTCACACAAACCAAATACCAGTTTTTAAACATTTTCTGTGGCTTGTTTTAGCTGTTACCTTGGGAATACATCCCATGTTAGCTCAGGAACTTGTGACTTTCGAGTGCCTTTTGAGATGTATGTGTAATACCAACTTCACATCAGTTCAGCAAGGTCACAGGATCCAAAGGCAGAGCTGGGAACAAGAGATTCCTCTCCACTTGGTGTGATGGATGAGTCGTGTCATGGTACACTCTGTTCAGTCTTTGTTGGGTTTTATGTTTGTCTCTTACAATTTTCAATTCTTACAGCAGGATTTTTTGATTCAAACTGGGAATTTTTGCCTCGTTAGCCTATTTTTTTAATGTCAGAAAAATATAAAACCATTTGTACTTTATAACAAGGGTAAAAATGTGCTGGGCATGAGAGAAAAATGTGGCAACATGTCAGTAAATGATTTCAAGTGGAATATTTGCCCATGTGTGTCCTTTCCTGCTGGGAATAGCTTTTTGTGTTGGATTCACCCTGTGGATTCAGCACCTCACTGTGATCTTGTGGTGTGTCACAGCTTTGGCAGCAGAGATGCATTTTCAGCTGTTCAGCTGCTACAGCATCGAATTTACTTACAGAATTAACTGTATTTAGATACTTAACTCTGGTTTTAATTAGAAGTACCCACTCCTTAGGATTGATTCTGTGGGAAGCAACAGGGGCAGCTGGCTAATGGCAGAGGGAGCAGGTACCTCAAATCCAGGTTTTTACAGCACATCAAAGTCTGAGCTGTGCAGGGCTTTGCACCCCTGCCAGGGCCTGATCCTGCTCTGCCCTCTGGACCCCAGGGCTCCCCCCATACCCCCCCAGTGTCACCAGGATGTGAAGCAGGAAACTCATCTTGGTATTTATTTGCCAGGCAACAACCCCTTCCCTTGATCCCTGGGTGTCCCTGTGCCCTCCTGGCTGTGGGGCAGTGCCAGTGCCAGGGACAGCCCCTTCCCAGGGGCCAGCATCAGGGATTTGGGGTGGGGTGGGACTGCTGAGGGGCAGAGGGGGGCTCAGGGGCCGAGACACACGACACTGAGCCCAGCAGTGGGTGGTGGTTGTTTTTCTCTGGTTTATTGTCACTGACGAGGAGCAGCAGTGGTGGCCGAGGGGAGCTGAGCAGCACAACACCACACTCAGGAGAACGGTATGAAAAGTACAAAAATAAGGAGGCCTATATATAATATCATTGCAGTCAATTGCTAAAAATAAATATTGTAAACACGAGAGAACAACATCAGGTGAATCTACAGCGCTCGTTTCTGCCAGCAGCCACGCAGTCTTTGGCTTTAGCACTCCCCTGCCCGCACGGAGCCAGTGCCCACACTGAGATGCATTTGCTTTGCTTCAGGCCAGAAAGATTTCAGACTGGTCAGGGATGTCACAAGGGAAAGAATTCTCCTCTCTCCAAATTACCTTGAGAACAGGAATTGCCTCTTTTTGCCTTCAGTGCCCTTTTTTGTGCCAGAGCAAGCGACTGATCTGCCCAAAGCAGGCATTTTTCTTTTCTGGAGGGGACTGGGGCGAGGGCTCCCCACATTCCAGATTATTTTGTTGTTACCTTGCACCTCACAGCCCCTGCACGGTGCATTTTGCCAGTTTTGCCGTCCCATGCACTTGGACCTTTCATCCCCTTATCTCTCTGACAGCCAGATGGGTTTGGATTGCCTGATAAGGGAGGGCAGGCACCGAGTTATCTCGGGTCAAACTGCACCTGAGCTGCTGCCAGGCCAGGGATCTGTGCCCCACTGATACCCTCGGGCCACTGAGCACGAGCTTCTCCCTCCCAGCCTTGGGCTCCAGGAAGGGAAGAGGCAAATTCTGCTTGCAAGTCTCAGTAATTTGCTGATTGTGTTTATATAGATTTACATATATTTTAAAAACCCAATAAAATCCTGTCCAAAGTACCAAGGAGGAGAGATTTGCCAGGGAGGGAAGGGCAGAGACTCTGCTCCCTGCTGCCTGCATGGCCAGAGAACATTCTAGAACCCTGGGAAAGCAAAGAAAATGCATCCAGATGGGAACAACCAAGCAAAACAAAACCATCCTAAACCCACAAAGCAGCACTTCTTGCTGCAGGGAAGACAAATCAGGCTGAGCAGTCTGTCCGTCTGTCCCCACAGATAATCATTTGATCTTCCCTTCATATCAGTAATTAGGATTATAATCTTCCCTTCTTCATTTTAAACACATTCACAGAACATCCCATGGCGACGTTTTGGCGTGAGGTTCTGCTCCCAGCCGGGCTGGACCCCCAACACCTGCAGGGCTGGTTCCCCTGGGGAGCCCAGGGAGCACAGACCCCTCCAGGGGCTCCCCAGACCCCTCCAGGGGCTCCCCAAAGCCCTCCCTGCAGCCCTGGGGAGGGTGGGCCTGCACCCACAGGTGTCCTGCAACGCTCTGAACTGGGAACATTCCAGACCCTGCTTGATTCTGAGTCTAAGCAAAAGCTTTCCAGCATTAGGGGAGCCTTGGAGACCCAGGGGGGGTATCCCTCTGACCAAGCCCAGTCAAAAATCCTCCACCACCACCCACAAGGGTGATTCTCCTCAGCCCTGTGGAGCTGCAGCCCCTCCTTCACCCCAGGCAGGTGAGGGGACTCTGGTGGCCCTGCTCCCTGCCAGGTACCTCAGCTCCCCAGTTTCCCTCTCGCCCTGTCATTTCCCTGCTCAAAAGCAGGGCTGCTCAGATCCCCATCCTTCCCCTTCTGCCCCCAGAACTGCTGTTGTAAAATTTCACTCACTGACAGATGAAAACACTATGGATTGCAGAAGGGGCACAGCTGGCTAAGAGTAAAAACAGCCACTAATGCAACTCTGCACAGTGCAGCAGCTAAAAAGATTTCTGTTTTGATTTTTTCAGTAGGCAAAATGCTGGTTTTCTGAGGAAAAAAATCACACAAAACTGCTTGGTACCAGATTAGAGGATTTCTGTATCATCCTTCAAAGATTTATTTGACAGCTTCTAAAACTTCCACTAAACTTGGTTTCTTACATCATTTCTATACACAGGTTTTATTTGTTATAATTGTCTTGAGGCTTATAAAAAAATAAGCATTTAAAATGCCCAAAAGAGTAATTTTCCTTTAAAATTGTGCTACTGAACTTGACCCCCAACACAGAAGAGAGACTTTTGGTAATGAGGTTACCCCAAGCAGTATAAAAATATACATAAAAATAGACAAAAACTCTATCCTCCAATCTGAAGGGCTGTTTGTGGGGTTTATTAGTTATTATATTTTTTTGTACATCACTGAAATTTCATTAACTTCTGCTAAATATTTACAGAAAACCCCCCCCACCCTCTGTCTGCCTCCTCTCACTGAGGCAGAGACCTGCAGCTTTTAGTTCATCCAGAGTTTTCTGTTGGCAAAAATGGATCCCTGCACTGGGCCATGGCACACAGGTGATGCTGCGGGCACAGGGGTCCCTGGGGACCTGCAGGGCCCTGGGTTATGTCATCCCCCCATGGATGTGACCTTCCAGAGCACAGCTGGGGACAAAACAAAACCTCTCCTAAGGTTAAACCCAGCCTGAAGCCCACAGCATCACCGCAGGGCCCTGCTGCTCCTGCACGCCCTGGCTTTCTGCTTTCCCTTTTGTCCTGGTGATAAAGTCAGAATGCCCAAACCTCTTGTACAACAGTCCTCAGGTATTTGGGTCTCCTTCTCCAGTCTACCCCAAGAAAATTTTAAATTAAAAAAAAAAAAATTACACGACAGAAGAAAAAAAAAAAGAAAATAATTACTCTGTACTCTTCTTCGACAACATGAAAAGGTTAAAACTAAGTCACACAACCCCCCTGAGACTATGTACATAAAAAGACATCAGATCTCTTAAAACATAAATATACAGCGTATAAATCCAGGTGCCAGCTAAAGGCTGCAGCCGCAGAACTATTTCACAGACACAAAGCAAACCAGACTCTCCACGCCAAGGGCAGACACGGCCACGGGTTTGGGGCTTGGCAGGGGAGGCAGCGCCCCGTGGCAGCGGCTCCTGGAGCCCACACATGCACCAGGGAAGGGGTGGAGGTGCCCAGGGGTGAAACACGACCCTACACACGCCACGTTCCTACACGCTACTCAGGGTGCGGGTGAGAGGTCAGGAAACGGGATCAGACCCTGAGTCCCCAATTATTTCCAGGCACGTGCTCTGCTGGGGCTGGCTGAGGGGCCCCTGCAGCCTCCCCCAGCAGCTGCTCCAGGATTGCTCACCAAGGGAGGTACGCGGCACCTCCAGTGCAGCGCGGCCACGCCCGTGGAACTCTGCACCCTGTGCTTTAAGGGTTACCATGACTTTCATGGAAATAATACAGCCTTGATCAGGGTAAAAGACTAGTGGAGGTCTTTAGCCCAATCTCAGAGGTTTGCTTCTACAGCACGGACAGCTACGGCTCCGACACACATAAACAGGTTCTGTTAAAGTGACAATGCAGTGTCTGAATTATCCGAGTGTTATCCCTACTGCTGCTAGGGGAGGGCCAGTGGTCGGGGGTGTGACGGAGGTGGGACAGCTCCAGCTCCACCTGGAAATGCAGGGAGAAGCCAAAAGACACTGTGAGCTTTACTCGACAGCTGGTTTTATGGCATGCAAGGAAACTCCTACGACAACACTTGGTACAGAGCCCACGGCGTCTCCAGTCCCACCGTGGTGCCTCGGAGAACGAGTAAAGCTACGAGTCTGCTTGGAGGGGAGGGGGTGTGTGAGTGTGTGCAGAGGGAGGGAGGGGTTGGGTGAGGAAACGTCCTGTTCTGCTGAAACCAAGCTCTTGGGCAAACCTGCTTCCCTCTACCGCTGCCCGGCCTCGCGGATGCGGCAGGCCACGGCCGTGATCAGCGCGGCGCCTTTGCCGCTGCCGTCCTCCGACTGCAGGAAGGTCACTTCACACTTGGGGGACAGCTGCCTCACTGTCTCCTGCAAGACCGTGGAGAAGCTGCAGGGCAAGGAGAGGGAGAGGTTCTGAATTGACCAGCCACGGGGTGAAAGTGTCAATCCCAACCCCTAATCTGCCTTCACAGAGACTGGAAGAGCAATGCAGACCCCGAGGGGAAGGATGGATGGATGGATGGATGGATGGATGGATGGATGGATGGATGGATGGATGGAGGGATGGAGGGATGGAGCAGCTGACTCCTGCTGGGCCTCAAGTTTGTGTCAGCGAGCTCCTGGCAGCCCTCAAGCCCCCAAAACACCTCAAATCCTCCCCCATTACCCCCTGAACCTTCCCCCCCGAGCCCCCTGCCTGCCCAAGGAGCCCAGCCAGAGGCACTCACTGAGGGTGCAGCTTGTAGAGCGTCCCGTCCACGCCGACGGTGATTTTGAGGAAGTCCAGGCCGCGGTTCTCGCGGATCTTGTCCACCACGGCGGCCATGCCGGCGCCGCAGAGCTGGGCCGCGCGCCGCGCCACCACCGTGCACACCTCCTTGACGATGATGCTGTCGTCGCACGTGGACTCCAGGCCCAGGTGCTGCAGGATGGAGCGCACCTGCAGCAGGGCCAGGCAGTCGCTGGGGGGACACGGCGGGGGCGGCGTTAGGGATGGAGCAGCTGGGACCTGAGGCCTCCCCTCCCTCATCCATGTCCTGCCCAGCCCGGGCACTCGTGGCTCGTGACGGTGCCTGGGGTGGCCCTACAGCCCCCCTCAACCTCAGCTTTCAGACCTGGACGTGGCCTGGTGTCACATCCTAATCAGGGAGGCTATCTCAGGACAAAGCCAGCGGAGTGTGACACCCCTGCAACCCACGGGGTGTCCCCCACCCGCTCTGTGCCCAGGGCAGAGGATAAAGAGCCATCTGTGCTGCCAGCCCCAGCCAGCCTCCTTGTCTCTGCACACAACCACGTGGGCTCTGCTGATTTATCCCTGTGGCACCATCCTGCATCACCCTGGCTCCACACCAAGCACGTGGAACTTCTCCCACCAGCCCTGGGGGCACGTCCCCCGAATTCCATCCCTGCTCTGACTGGCAGCTGGTGCTCACTCCCTGTTGGAGCTCACCTCTCTATCTGGGACAGGAACTTGGTCTCAAAGATCCCTCTGGTCTTCAGCCTCTCCGAGATCCGTCCCCGGAAGAGCAGCCCTTTCTTGGTGAAGTCCATCAGGATGTTGCGGACGATTTCCCCCAGGTACATCCCACTGATCATCTTCTCATACCTGGGCAGGGGAGGACGAGGCTGGACATCAGCACAGGAAGGGACACTGGGGCTGGGTGGGGATTCCAGCTCTGCCAGGTGCCCTGAGCACAATCCCTTCAGCAAGCCCAGCAGCACAGCCCCCACCCAGGGGCAGGGGACAAGGGACACTTCAGTGTCCTGCCCATCATCCCCTGGATCCACCAAGGGGCTGGTGGGGCAGATCTGCTCCTGCACCCTCAGCCCCATCGGGGTCCCTTCTGGCCCCCCAAAGCCACCACCCACCTCTGCTTGCCAGGGTTGAGGGACAGCTCATCCACCGCCACGTCGAACTCCGTCCGAATGTCATCCAGGCACCCGCTGTCCCCAAAGGCCCCCCACTCCATGTTGACACACATCCTGCCCTCGTCCCCTTCCACCAGCTCCACGTTCCTCATCTCCTCCATGTAGCAGGCGTTGCTGCCCGTTCCTGTGGGGAGCAGCGGGATCAGAGGGACACCTGGGACACCTCCCGCGCCCCTGGGGCAGGGCAGGGGTGACAGCACGGACCAGGAGCTCCACAAGGGACGTTCAGTTCTCACCAACAATCAGCCCAACTTCACAGTAGGGATCCTCGTACCCACAGGTCATCATGGTGCCAACGGTGTCATTGACCACTGCCACCACGTCCAGGTCGAATTCCTGCAGAGGGATGGATTGCATGAGTTATTCCTGGAGGGCTTGGAATTCCTGCTGAGTCTGCTCCCACGGCTGGGAAAGGACCTGGCTGGCTGGTGAGTGTGGCAGTCAGAGTCACAGAATCATGGAATGGTCTGGAAAGGTCCTTAAAGCCCATCCCATTCTCCCCCCTGCCATGGCAGGGACACCTTCCACTGTCCCAGGCTGCTCCCAGCCCTGTCCAACCTGGCCTGGGACACTCCCAGGGATCCTGGGGCAGCCACAGCTGCTCTGGGCACCCTGTGCCAGGGCCTCATCCCCCTCACAGAGAGGAATTTCTTCCTGACATTCAACCTAAATCTCTCCTCTTTTAGTTTAAAACTGTTCTCCCTTGCCCTCCACGACCATCCACCTCCACAGACACAGAGGCACCCATGGACTTCCCCCAGCCCCACCTGCCTGGTGGGCTCAGAGCTCAGACACCTCCAGCTGGGTCAGCCCTGCCAGGAGCAGCCCCTGGGCAGGAGCTCGGGGTGGTCTGTGCTGAGGAAACAAGCCGGTGTCTCCTGAGCTCAGGGCCAGACAAGTCTGCTCCAGCCCTGGCCAGGAGCCAGCCCGTAGCTCCAGGGCCTGAAAATCCAACCTCAAGTGATGAGTAAGGGCGGCTGTGAAAATTCCGACACTCATTACGCTGAGCTCAGCCCAGTAATTTGTTTTACAGGCCAATTAATGATGCTAAAGAGAGCCAGGATGTGGGAGCAGCCGCTGGCTTCTCCCAGCCCTGTGCTGCTCACCTCTCTCCTGTGAATGGCCTCCTTCAGCAGCCCCACCACGTCCTCTCCCTCGCAGCCCGTCGCCTTGAAACCTTTTGTCCACTTCAGGAGAATTCCCTGTTGTGGGAAAAGCCCCCAGTGAGTCCCCCTGAACAGCAGGTGGGAGGCACAGCCAGGGCTGCTGCCAGGAGGGTGGGGTTACCTGGTCCAGGTTGTTCTGCTGGCAGGGGAAGGAGAAGGTGAATCCCAGCGGGAGCGACACGCCCTTCATTCCCATGTACTCCAGGAAGTCAGAGATGCAGTGGACAATGTGGTCAAAGAGCTGCACAAGCAAAGCCAAAGGGAAAAGTTACCACCAGAGCCAGAGCCCAGCTGGAAGCCAAATTTCTGGGGATTCTGACCCATTCCCAGGCCTGCTGGAATGTTCAAATCCCTCCCAGGACTTTGAACGGAGCAGGACATGGCTCAGCTGCACTGTGGGAGGTGAGCAACCCCAAAAAGCTCAGTTCACCCTCTTCCCCACCCACAGCGTGGCCAAATTCCTGCATTGTCTTCACCTGACAGGTCCCTGGAGGGGTGGGGGCCAGCAGGGAGGTGACACAGGAATTCATCCAGTCCCTCTGCAAGGGATCCCCAGAGCCCTCCAGCCCAGTCTGCTGGGGATACTCCCAGTCCCCAAGCACTGCCCGGAGTGCTGTGCAAAACTCTTTCCTAACGTGTCTCACTGCTTGTGTTGTGGTTTCGCTATCTGGGAAATGGGGATGATGCTTATCTGCCCTCGTGGAGTGTGTGGGATTCGGGGAGTCTCACTCATGCCTGGGAATAACACCATTTCTAACCTAAAAACCAGACTCCAGCTTCCCAAACTCCAGAGCCTTGGGCACAACTCGCTGCTCTAAGGGCAGGAGAGCACCAGCCCTCCCCACCCCTGGTTTCGCTCCCTGGAAAGGCAAAACCAGCTCTGTGGTCAGCCCTGCTCCAGCCACCCAGGGAAGAGGTCCCTTCCCCCTGTCAGTTTTCCCATGCTGACCTCCTCTCCCGTGCCCTGCATGATCTCCACAGGGATGGAGTAGATCTTGTTGTGCATCTCCACCCCGCGCCGCATCCCGTTCCTGACGCGCACCAGCAGCACGCGGAAGTTGGTTCCTCCCAGGTCCAGGGCGAGGAAATCTCCCTTTTCTGCAAGCCAAGAGGATCATCAGGAGAGATCCCAGCACGGGGCACCCAGGGTGGGGCACGGAGCAGACACGGACCTGCCCTCCTCCAGGGAGAGGGATGGAAACAGAGACATGGCTGGGGATAGGTAGGAAGAGGATGGAGAGGTTTGCTCCAGACTCAGGTGATAATGAGGCTTTGAATCATAAACCTGACTTGGAAGGGACCCACAAGGATCACTGAAGTCCAGCTCCTGGCCCTCAGGACCTGCACAAGCTTCAAGCCAAGGTCAGGCACTTGCCCAAGCCACAGGAAGAACCAGGAGCACAGCCCAGGGTGAGGATGAGGGTGGAGAGAATCCTGTGGCAGGATTTGTGGCCACGCAGAGCCGGGCTTTGTGTTAAGTCAGGTGCAGAACGTCCCAGAGGCTCAGTGCTCTGCCCAGTACCAAACTGGAGGTTTGTGCCACTCCCACCACAAAGAGGAACCGGCCACAGCAAAGGATCCAGTCCCTCCCAAGGATGCAGGACATCCACGGGCTCACACACAGGGGTTCTACACAGGACACATCACCTGTTCCATCGGGGGTGGAGCACACGTAGGTGGGCAGCATTTTCACCGTCGCCTCCTCGTGCGTCTCCTTGCCCAGCCCTTTCTCCATCTCTATCCTCATCCTTTCCTTCACCTCCAGCAGCTGCTCGTGGCTCAGCTTGAAGGGCTCCAGGATCTTCTGCCGGGCCTGGTGCTGCGCAGCCAGCCTGTAGGCCACCGCTGTCACCATGGCCGCCCCTTTGCCGCTGCCGTCCTCGGAGCGGATGAAGCGGATCTCGCAGTCCGGCAGCAGCTTCCGCACGGTCTTGTGGAGGAGTCGGGCAAAGCTGGGGAGGAGGAGGGAGAGGGGACCTGAGAGTGACCCTCTGGGGACCCCCTGGGATCCAAATGAGGGGTCTGAGGGGATATTTGGAGGCGCCTCTCTTGTGGCACGCTGTGCCCGCTGCTGGCAGCAGCAGATCCCTCTCTGTCCCTGCCCCCAGCACCCCCAGATCCATGTCCCTGTCCCCAGCAGCCCCAGACCCCTGTCCCTGTCCCCAGCATCCCCAGATCCATGTCCCTGTCCCCAGAACCCTGTCCCTATCCCCAGCATCCCCAGGTCCCTATCCCTGTCCCCAGCACCTCCAGATCCCTGTCCCTGTCCCCAGCACCTCCAGATCCCTGTTCCTGTCCCTACCACCCCCAGATAGCTCTCTGTGTCCCTGTCCCCACCAGCCCCAGGTCCCTGTCCCTGTCCCCAGTCCCCAGACCCCTGTGCCGGTCCCTGTCCCTGTCTCCATCCCCAGATCCTCATCCCTGTCCCTGTCCCCAGACCCCTGTTGCTGTCCTTGTCCCCATCCCCATCCCAGGAGTTTCTTGTACACGGAGCCATCCACGCCCACGGTGGAGCGCAGCCTGTCCCACCCTTGCTGTCCCTGTTCCCATCCCTGTCCCCGTCCCACACTCACTGTGGGTGTTTCTTGTACACGGAGCCATCCACGCCCACGGTGGAGCGCAGCCTGTCCCACCCTTGCTGTCCCTGTTCCCATCCCTGTCCCCGTCCCACACTCACTGTGGGTGTTTCTTGTACACGGAGCCATCCACGCCCACGGTGGAGCGCAGCCTGTCCCCGCCCTTGTTGTCGCGGAGGCGGCGCAGCACGGCGGCCAGCGTGGCCCCGCACAGCGCGGCCGAGCGCGTCGACACGATCTGGCAGATGCGCAGCGTGGCCACGCAGTCCTCGTGTGATGGCTCCAGCCCCAGCTTGCTCAGGATCTCGTGGGCTTTCTGCAGCCCCTCCTTCTCCCTGCAAGGACAAAAGGGGGTTCGTGCCTGGGAGATTTTTTTGCTGGGTGGTGGCCCGGGTTGGATGGGTGCTGGTCCATCCACGGGCTGGGAGCCGGGAGACCCCTGGATCCTACTTACTTCTCGATGGCAGAGACAAATCTGGTCTCAAAGTGGCCTGTGGTGAGCAGATCTGGCGTGAGCCTTCCCCCAAACAGCAGCCCTTCCTTGGCCATCTTCACCAGGATGAGCCTGACCAGCTCCCCCATGTACATCCCGCTGATCATCTTCTCAAACCTGCCCGTGGGGAGGCATGGGGTGGAATCAGGGAATGGTTTGGGCTGGAAAAGCCCTCCAAGGTGATCGAGTCCAGCCATTCCCCAGCTCTGCCACGGCCACTGCTAACCCCAAGTGCCACATCCACAGAGCTGTTAGATCCCTCTGAGATGGTGACACCACCACTGCCCTGGGCAGCCTGTGCCACACCTGACGCCCTTTCAGAACAGAAATCTTCCCAAATATCCAACCTAAACCTCTTCTCTCTCTCCATAAGCTCCCCCTGAGCCTCCTTTACTCCAGGCTAAACAATGTCTGTGTTTGGCTGTGTGTGCCATGAGATGGCCACAGGCTGACCTGAAAACCCCTTGGCAGCCTCCCATCCCAAACAGAATCTAGGTAATCTCTTCCCAGAGCAGTTTATCCCATCACTGAGAATATGAGGCCATGTGGACACGACCATCATCCTGCAAAGAAAGCTCGTGGCCAACTGCAGGGGCTCAGTCAGTTTGCAGGGACCCCCAGGTCACCCCCACACCACAGCAGCCCTGTGGGGAATGGGAGATCTGTAGGATTGGGATGTGGACATTGGGTGAGGGCGTCTGCCTGGGCTGGTGGGGACTTTGCTGGCCAGGAAGGGAACAGGAATCATTCACATGAGGGGATCACAAGGGCAGCAGGTGGGGCAGACAGCCCTGGTTTGGGATACAGCCCTGCTTTGGGACACAGCCCCAGGTTTGGGGCACAACCCTGGTTTAGGACAGCCCTGGTTTGGGATACAGCCCTGCTTTGGGACACAGCCCCAGGTTTGGGGCATAACCCTGGTTTAGGACAGCCCTGGTTTGGGGTACAGCCCTGGTTTGGGACACAGCCCAGGTTTAGGACACAGCCCAGGTTTAGGACACAGCCCCAGGTTTGGGGCATAACTCTGGTTTAGGACAGCCCTGGTTTAGGACACAGCCCTGGTTTGGGACACAGCCCCAGGTTTGGGGCATAACCCTGGTTTAGGACAGCCCTGGTTTGGGACACAGCCCTGGTTTGGGACACAGCCCCAGGTTTGGGGCATAACCCTGGTTTAGGACAGCCCTGGTTTGGGACACAGCCCCAGGTTTGGGGCATAACCCTGGTTTAGGACAGCCCTGGTTTAGGACACAGCCCTGCTTTGGGACACAGCCCTGCTTTGGGACACAGGCCCTCTCTGCACCGGTGGCAGAGGACACGGTGACCCAGTTAGCTGGGCTGACCTCCCCAGTCGCAGTAACTGTGGGAGGATGGACAATGCAGAGCAAACCACGAGCCCGAGCCAAGAATCTGCTCACAATTGTTTGCCAGGGTTGAGCGAGCCCATGTCGATCTCGCGGTCGAACTCGGTGCGGATGTCGTTGAGCACCCCGTCGTCACCAAAGGCTCCCCACTCCATGTTGATGCACATCCGGCCTTCATCCCCTTCCACCAGGTCGATGTGCCTCATCTCCTCCATGTAGCAGGCGTTGGTACCCGTTCCTGGGCCAAGCACGGGCACAGGGTGAGCGAGGACACTGCTTTTCCTCATTCCCATTGTTCCCCATTCCCATTATTCCCCATTCCCATTGTTCCCCATTTCCCTTTGGCCACAGCCCAGCACACCAAAGAAAGCAAAGACCCAAGCAAACAAATTTGGACGATGCTGCTTTTCCAGCACCGGCATCCCCCTCTTTTTTTCCCCCAAACACCCCAAGGCCTGCCTGCAGCAGGATCTCCCTCTGGCTCTGCTGGAGGGCTGGAGCCCAGGAAACAGCCCCAGAACATCTTCCCCCTCGCTGCAGCTCACCAACAATGAGGCCAACTTCACAGTTGTGGTCATCGTAGCCACAGGTCATCATGGTGCCCACGGTGTCATTCACCACGGCCACGATGTCGATGTCGAAGTCCTGAGTGGTGGAAACGAGAGAGGCTGACCCCACAGGGACAAAACTGACCAAAACAGAGCCAAGGTGTCCCGGCCAGGACCCGTGTGCCCCCAGCCCAGCCCCTTACCCCTCTTTTCTTGATGGACTTGCGCAGCAGGGACACCACGTCCCTCCCCTCCACGCTGCTGCACTTGAACCCCTTCGTCCACGTCACGAGGATGCTCTGCAGGGGAACAGCAAGAGGGAAGCTTGGAGGTGACACCTGGCTCCTGGCACGGGGGACATGTGGCCCTGCAGGGGGGAGCCCCCCGTTATCAGCTCACCAGCTGCGCCATCAGCCGCAGCTTCCGTGTCAGATAAAGTTTATGGCCACCAAACAACACGTGAGCTGCTCGCTGCTGCCCTGGCAGCAGGAACCTGCTCCCCATGACCAGGTTTGATTGAGCCCTGCAGCAAAACTCGTTCATGAGCCCAAGGAATGCTCCTTGACCCATCCCTGAGGGGTGGATGGCTGGCTGTGCCTATGGAATGCTCCCTGACCCAGCCCTGTGGGGTGAGAGGCTCATTGTGCCTTTGGAACACTCCTTGACCCAGCCCTGTGGGGCAGGGGGCTCCACTGTACCTATGGAATGATCCCTGAGCCATCCCTGTGGGGCAGGGGGCTCCACTGTACCTATGGAATGATCCTTGAGCCTTCCTTGTGGGGCAGGGGGCTCGTTGTACCTATGGAATGATCCTTGAGCCATCCCTGTGGGGCAGGGGGCTCGTTGTACCTATGGAATGATCCTTGACCCAGCCCTGTNGGGCTCCACTGTACCTATGGAATGATCCCTGAGCCATCCCTGTGGGGCAGGGGGCTCCACTGTACCTATGGAATGATCCCTGACCCAGCCCTGTGGGGCTCACAGTCCCCTGTGGCCAGAGGCACCTGGCCTGAGGCTGAGCTGAGCCATGGGGGAAGGAGAAGAACTCAACTTCAAATTTCAAGATTTGGAATCTCCAACCCTATGGCCACAGCCCCTTAGGGAGGCAGACACCCGCCCTGCCTTAGAGCTGGGGAAACTGAGGCACGGAGCGACCCGAGCCCAGGTGAGGCCAGGGGGCACAGACCCTTCCTGCTGCAGTTTCTGCATTCTGCCCTTCTCCCCAGCCCCGTGTCTGCAGGAGGAGAGAGTTAATCCCTCCCGGAGCCGCTGGGGCTCCACGGAGCGCCGGGAGGACGGGAGGACGTGCCGGGGCTGCCGAGCTCCATGGAGCCGGCCCCTGCCCTTCCTGGGGGGAAAACAGGGGGGAAACAGCATCACCCCCAGCCCCTGCCCTTCCTGGGGGGAAAACAGGGGGGAAAACAGCATCACCCCCAGCCCCTGCCCTTCCTGGGGGGAAAACAGGGGGGAAACAGCATCACCCCCAGCCCCTGCCCATCCCAGGGTGGGGGAAAACAGCATCACCCCCAGCCCCTG